>JAWMQZ010000425.1:0-11389 GCA_035584835.1 Tangara arthus | reverse complement strand
TTCCCCCCCTTTTCCCCCCCCCTCAACCCCACAAAAAAAAAAACCGACCCCAAATTCCCCTTTTTTCCCCCCAAATCCTGCCTCCCCCTTCTCCCCACCCCGTGAGGGCTGAAAAAAAAACAAAAAAAAAAGCAAAAAATCAAGAAAAAATTCAAATTATCCCCAAAAATCGGAATTTCCTCGGCCTGGGCTGGGACGGGGGGGTCGGGAGGGTTTTTTTGAGGACAAAAGCGATTTTTTTGTTGATTTTTTTCTTTTTTCCAAGCCGCGGCTTTGTCTGGGCGGGTTCATTTCCATTCTGACCGCGCCGTAACCCGGGAGAAAAAAAAAACAAAAACCAACAAAAAATTCAACTTTCAACCCCGCGGGAGGCTCCGATTTCCCGGGAATTGCGGCCAAAAAAATTCCCGCTCGGAATCCCCTCGATTTCCAGCGGTTATCCCCCAAAAAAAGCACCAAAATCGAGAATAAATTGAATTTTCCAGGGATTTTTTTGAACCCCTCAGGGTCTCCCCGCCGCAGGCAGTGAGGAGTCATCAAATCATTTATTTTGTCCGTTTTTAGGCCTTTTTTGCCCAGATTTTTGCCTTTTTTTTTTCCTTTTTTCTTCAATTTTTGTCCTTTATTCCCATTTTTTTCCCCTTTTTCCTCTTTTTTGGTCCCTTTATCCTTTTTCCCTTTTTTTTTTGTCCCTCTCCCCCATTTTTTCTATTCCTCGTCTTTTTTGTCTTTTTTCCCCCAATTTTTGCCGCCTTCCCCCCAATTCTTTCCCCTTCTCCCCAAATTTTGTATTTTCCCCCATTTTTTGTCCTTTTTTCCACTTTATTTCATCCCTTCCTCCTATTTTTTTGTCATTTCCCGCTTTTTTAGCCTTTTCCCCTTTTCTTGGTCTCTTCCCCCCTTTTCTAATCATTTCACCCCCTTTTTTATCCTTTTCCCCCTTTTAAATTTTTTTTCCCATTTTTTTCTCCTTTTCTCCCCTTTTTTCGCCTCTTTCCCCCACCCTGATGAAAGAGCCGCGCTCTAATTAATTCCGAACCAAAAAATGCAAATTTTTAATTGATTTTTTTTCCCCCACTGTCAGGGAAATGAATCGCCCGAAATCCCGATTTTAACCCAAGCTCGCCCAAAATTATCAATATTTCTCTTTTTTGCTGCTTTTTCTCGCAGCAATGCCGCCTGAAAAGAACAAATCAGAAAAAAATCTGAAATCCGATTAAAGAAACACTAAAATAACACTAAAAATCACTGAAATCCACCCAAAAAATACCACTAAAAACCCCTAAAAATCACTTTAAAAAGCACTAAGAAACCTCTAAAAAAAATCACTAAGAAATCACTTTAAAAGTCGCTATAACCGCCTAAAAATAACTAAAAAATCCCTAAAAAACCCAAAAAATCCACTAAAAGTCACTTTAAAAAAATAACTGAAAATACACTAGAAACCGCCTAAAAAAAACACTAAAAACCACTAAAAACGTCCCTAAATCAACGCCAGAAAAACCAGTAAAAATCGCCTAAAAATCATCTAAAAATAACCAAAAAATCCACTAGAAAACCAATGAAAACCCTCTAAAAACCACTAAATCACAGCTCAAAAACCACCAAAAATCACTAAAAAAAACCACAAAAACACCACTAAAGCAAGCACTAAGTACTGCCTAAAAATCACCTAAAAAACCCAAAAATGCACTAAAAAAACGCAATAAAACCTCTAAAAAGCCACCCAAAAGCCACTAAAAATCACTTCCAAAAAATCCCTAAAACACCACCAAAAAACCATTAAAAATCTCCTAAAAATACCCAGAACCGCACTAAAAACACCCAAAACCACCAAAAACCCACCCAAAAATCACTTTTATAATCCCTAAACTAACCCTAAAAAAAACATTAAAAATCACCTGAAAATAACAAAAAAAACCCACCAAAACCCCAGTAAAATCACTTTAAAAAATCCCTAAGGCACCACTAGAAAAACCATCAAAAATCTCCTAAAAACACCTCAAAAACCCCACTAAAACCCCACTAAAAAAAATCACAAAAAATCACTTTAAAAAAATCCCTATGCCACCACTAAAAAAACCATTAAAAATCACCTAAAAACACCCAAAAAAACCCACTAAAAAAATGACAAAAAATCGCTTTAAAAAATCCCTATAACACCACTAAAAAAAATCACTAAAAATCACATTTAAAATCCCTAAAACAACCCTAAAGAACCATCCAAAATCACCTAAAAAAAGCAAACCACACCAAAAAAATCACAAAAAAATCACTTTAAAAAAATCCCTACAACACTACTAAAAACCCATTAAAAATCTCCTAAAAACCCCCAGAACCACACTAAAAACACCCAAAAAACCCTACTAAAACCCCACTAAAAATCACAAAAAATCACTTTAAAAAATCCCTATAACACCACTAAAAAAAAAACCATGAAAAATCTCCTAAAAACACCCAAAAAACCCCACAAAAACCCGACTAAAAAATCACAAAAACCGCTTTAAAAAATCCCTAAGGCACCACTAAAAACCCATTAAAAATCACCTAAAAACACCCAAAAAACCCCCACAAAAAATCACAAAAAATCAGTTTTAAAACCCCTAAAGCGCCACTAAAAAAAAAACATTAAAAATCACCTAAAAACACCCGAAAAAACCCACTAAAAATCACAAAAAATCGCTTTAAAAATCCCTATAACACCACTAAAAAACCCATTAAAAATCACCCAAAAACACCCAAAAAGCCCCACAAAAACCCCACTAAAACCCCACTAAAAATCACTTTTAAAAATCCCTATGGCACCACTAAAAACCCATTAAAAATCACCTAAAAACACCCAAAAACCCCACTAAAAATCACAAAAAATCGCTTTAAAAAATCCCTATAACACCACTAAAAAACCCATTAAAAATCACCTAAAAACACCCAAAAAACCCCACAAAAATCACTTTTAAAAATCCCTATGGCACCACTAAAACAACCATTTAAAATCTCTTAAAAACACCCAAAAAACCCCACAAAAACCCGACTAAAAAATCACGAAAATCGCTTTAAAAAATCCCTAAGGCACCACTAAAAAAAACATTAAAAATCACCCAAAAACACCCAAAAAAACCCACAAAACCCACTAAAAATCACAAAAAATCACGTTAAAAAATCCCTATAACACCACTAAAAAACCCATTAAAAATCACCCAAAAACACCCAAAAAACCCCACAAAAACCCGACTAAAAATTCACAAAAACCGCTTTAAAAAATCCCTATAACACCACTAAAAAAAAAACCATTAAAAATCTCCTAAAACCCCACAAAACCCCCACAAACCGCGGGGTTTTCCCCACCCCCAGCGCCGTCCCCCGTGCCCCGGGTTCGCGGCCGCTCCGGGCGCCGCTCGCGAATTTCAATGCGGCAGCGCCGGCCTGACCCGCGGTTCACCCCGGCCCTGCCGGGTTATTGATGGGCCGCGCATGGAAATCCCCTCCGAGCCCTCAAATCCCCCAAAACACAAACAAAAAAAAATTCTCATTTTCCCCTTTTTTTTTATAATTTATTTTTAATTTTTTCTGATTTTTTTCGTATTTTTTGCGGTTTTTTGAGGATTTTTTCAAGGTGAAAATGGGAATAAATTGATTTTTCAGCGCGGTTTTTTTTTTTTTTTTGGTTTGGTGGAAAGGTCAAACTCGGGGCGGGGAGGGGCGCGGGGTTTTAATTATTGATTTTTTTTTTTTTTTTCTCTCCATAGGATTCTTTCCCTGGTTTTTCATCCCCTCCTCCCTTTCCCCCATCTTTAAAATGAAATCTTATTTCCCCTCCTCTTTATTTTGCCTTTTTTCGCTTATTTCTTCTCTTCTTCTCCTTTTTTTAATCTCTTATTTCTTTATTTCTTCAATTTTTTCTTCCTTCTTTCCCTTATTTTCCCCTATTTTCCCTTTGTTTTTCCCCTTATTTTTCACTATTTTCCCTTTGTTTTCCCCCTTATTTTTCACTATTTCCCCTTTATTTTTCCCCTTATTTTTCCCCTATTCTTCATTTTTTCCCCCCATTTTTTCCTTTATTCCCCCCCTTTTATTTCTGGGGGGAAATCTCTCTTTTAAATCAAACCAATTTGGGGTTTCATTTATTTGGGGTTTAATTTATTTATTGGAATTTTACTTATCAGGATCTTATTAATTGGAGTTTTATTTATTGGGGTTTCAATAATTGCGATTTTATTTATTGGGGTTTATTTATTTATTGGGATTTTATTTATTGGGGTTTTTCACTATGTCCCTTCCTTCCCTTGGGGTGGATTTTTCCCATTTTTTTACCTTTTAAACCCATTGATTTTCTCTTTAAACCCCATTTTTCATCTTTAAACCCCATTTTTTTAAAGCTTTTTAAAAATTCCTTTGAGTTTTTCGGGGTTTTATTGAGGCGGGAATGATTGAAAATCCCAATTTTTCCCAAAATCCAGGGATTTCTCCTCGGATTTCCCACACAAAGCCGCCCCCGCCTGCCCCGGGGTTAAGGCGGAAAGAAAACGTTTGCTTTATTTGGGGCAAAAAAAGCGAATTTTGGGCCAAGAAAAACCCCGGGAGCCTTTGAGGGGATCCGGGAATATTTTAACCCTTGAAGGGCTGAAGAGAAAAAAAAAAACCTTGAATGAAATTTCCACCTCCGGGCGTGATTAATAATTCAAATTCATCATTAATAATTCAAATTAATCATTAATAAATAATCATTAACATCATTTCCCTCCCACACCCGTGTCGGGTCCAATCCTGGGCGTAAAAATCCCAAATTTTGAAAGATTTGGGGCGGGAAAAATTCTCTGTAGGGTCAGGAGGTGAAAATTCAAGGGGTTTTTTGGGCCTAAAATTGCATTTTTAGGGGAATTTTGGCCCTCGGTCTGGCCCCAAAATGGGATAAATTGGGGATAAATCTCATTTTTCTCGGTGGTTTGAAGCACAAAAACCCCAAAACCAGGCGGAAAATTCCGATTTTTTTTTTCACCTTTCCGAGCCCCTCCTGGGATCCGCCGGGATTTGGGATCGGTGGCCCCGAGGTTCAGCCCTAAAATCCTTAAAAACCCTTTAAAAACCCCAAAATCCCCTTAAAAAAACCTTAAAAACCTCTCTTAAAAACCTTTAAAATTTTCTTAAAATTCCCTTAAAATCCCCTTTAAAAATCCCTTTAAACCGCCTGTAAAAAACCTTAAGTGCCCCCTAAAAAAACCTTTAAAATCCTTTTAAAACCCCTTTAAAAAACTCTTTTAAAACTCCTTTTAAAAACCTTCAACCGCCCCAAAATCTTAAAAAAAAAATCTTAAAAAACCCTAAAAACCCCCTCTAAAAATCCTTTAAAACCATTTTTAAAACCCCTTAAAAACCGCTTTAAAAAAACCTTTAAAAACCCCTTAAAACCCCTAAAAAAAACCTTTAAAAAATCCTTTTAAACCCCTTTAAAATCCCTTTAAAACCCCTTAAAAATCTCTTTAAAATTCCCTTTTTGAACCTTCCACGCCCCCCCGGGGTTTTGGGTTCCTCCCTCCTCCTCCGATAATTAATCCTGGCCGCGATATTAATTAATTAACGGCCAATAATTATGGGATTAATGGCGCCTCGTTAGGGCGGGGAACCGCAAGATTTAGGGCGAGGAGAGGCTTTTAATGGTAATTTACCTTTCATTTATATTTACATTTATTTACACTTATTTTTAATTTTATTTTTATTCTTATCTTTATTTTTATGTTTATTTTTATTTCTATTTCTAGTTTTTCCCCCCTGCTCCATTTAATCCCGAGAATCCCAAAGAGGATCCCATTTTTATCCCATAAAAAATCCTTTTCATAAAAATCCCTTTTCCCACTGGCAAAAAAAAAACCCAAAAATGAAATAATTGTGGGGGTTTTGGGATTTTATGGGGGTTTTTTCAGGTTTTTGGGGGTTTCATTGGGTTTTTTGGGTTTTATGGTTTTTCGGGGAGGGGGGGGTTATGGTTTTTAAATGTAAAAATCCATAAATATTCTTATTTATCCATATTAATCCCTATAAAAACCAATAAATATCTTTATTTATCAACATTTATCCATAGAAAAATCCACATTTAGCCAAATTAACCCAAATTTCTCAATATTTAACCACATAAAAATCCATATTTATCAATATTTATCAATATTTACCCATACAAAAATCCATAAAAATCAATATTTAACCATATAAAAATCCAGATTTATCCCAATTTATCCCTGTAAAACCCCAAAACCCGCAGGGACCCCCACCAAGCCCCCCCAGAGCCCCCCCGGAACTCACGGAGACCCCAAAAACATCCAGGGACCCCAAAACCACCACCCAGAGACCCCAAAACCACACGGAAACCCCAAAAAACAGAGACCCCAAAACCACCTCGGGACCCCAAAACCATCCAGAACCCCCCCAGAGCTCACGGAGACCCCAAAACCGTCCAGAAACCCCCAAAAAAGAGACCCCAAAAACATCCAGAGACCCAAAAACCACAGAGAGACCCCAAAACCATCCAGGGACCCCAAAATCCCCCAGAGACCCCCACAAAAACCACCCAGGGACCCCAAAATCACCACACAGAGACCCCAAAACCCCACAGGGACCCCAAAATCACCACACGGAGAGACCCCAAAACATCCAGAGCCCCCCCAGAACTCACAGGGACCCCAAAACCACCCAAGGACCCCAAAATCCCCCAGAGACCCCAAAATCACCCAGGGACCCCTCAGGAGTCACAGACGCCCCCCAAAAAACCCCAAAGAAAACCCCAAAACTCCCAGAGCCCCCAAAACAGAGACCTCCCCAAATTCAGGGGTCCCCGCCCCCCCTTTTTTCCGATTTTTCCCCTTTTCCCCAAAAGGGGAAAATGGGGGAAAAGGACGGAAGAAAAGCGGGGGAAATTGGAAATAAAGGGGAAAAGGTGGAAGAAAAGTGGGGGGAAATAGAAATAAAGGGAAAAAAGCTGGGAAAATGGGAAAAAAAGGCGAAAAAAAGGGAAGAAAAATCGGGGGGAAAAGTGGGAAAAAAGGGGAAAAAAGGCAAAACTCACAGGGCCGCTGCTGCGGGAGCGCCGCGCTCGCTCTGAGCTTGGCCTAAACCGGGCCCGGGCCAGGCCGGGTTGAATTTACCTAAGCCAGGCCCAGACCAGGCCGGATTTAATTTATCTAAGCCGGGCCCGGGTTTAATCGATCTAAACCAGGCCTAGACCAGGCCGGGTTCAGCTGATCTAAACCAGGCCCAGACCAGGCCGGGTTTAATCGATCTAAACCAGGCCCAGGCCAGGCCGGATTGAATTTACCTCAGCCAGGCCCGGGCTAGGCCGGGTTTAATCGATCTAAGCCGGGCCCAGGCCAGGCCGGATTGAATTTACCTCAGCCAGGCCTGGGCTAGGCCGGGTTTAATCGATCTAAACCAGGCCCAGGCCAGGCCGGGTTTAATCGATCTAAACCAGGCCCAGGCCGGGCCGGATTGAATTTACCTCAGCCAGGCCCGGGCTAGGCCGGGTTTAATCAATCTAAGCCGGGCCCAGGCCGGGTTTAACTGATTCAAACCGGGTCCAGGCCAGGCCGGGTTTAATGGATCTAAACCAGGCCTGGTTTAGTCGATCTAAGCCGGGCCCAGGCCAGGCCGGGTTTAATTTATGGCGACCCCGACCCCAGAGCCCCCCCCGGGCCCCACGTGCTCGCCCGGGGCCACTCAGGGCCCGCGGGGACCATAAAAAAACGGCCCCAAAAAAGCCCAAAGTGCCCCAAAAACGCCCCGGGGGAGGCGCCGGCAGCGGCGACGCTTTGGGGTTTTAGGGGGGAAAAAAATGGGATTTATTTTGATTTATTTTTCGGGGTTTTTGGAGGGTTTTAAAGGTAAAAAATGCAGTGTAATTTGATTATTTTTTAAATTTTTTAGGGTTTTTTTTGGGGGGTTTTATAGGTAAAAACTGTGGTGTAATTTGATTTTTTTTTTTAATTTTTGGGGTTTTTTTTAAAGAGGGTTTTGAAAGCGAAAAATCGCTGTTTATTCTAAATTTTTTAAAAGATTTTGAAGACCAAAATCACCATTTATCCTGATTAAAATATATATATATATAGTTTTTTTCCTACTGTTTGGAAGGTAAAAATCCAAAAATTTATTTGGATTTTTTTAAATTTTTTGAGGTTTTTTTTCTTGGAGGGCAAATCCGGTTTATTCGGATTTTTTAAAATTTTTTTTTGTTTTGTATTTTGGGAGGGTTTTGAAGGCAAAAATCGCCCTGGATTTATAAAGATACGAATGAAAAAAAATAGGGAAAAAACCCGAAGTTTTGGGGCCGATTTTTAAAAAGTTTCTGCTGCAGCTGAGGTGAGTGCGTTCCTGATTTTCCTGATTTTTGGGGTGGAATTGAGGGGAAAAAGGGGAAAAAAAACCCAAAAAAATCCCTTAAAAAGGTCCCAACCCCCCAGATCCCTGAGGAAATTCCCAAAATTGGGGTGAAAAGGTGAAATTTGGGGTTTAAAGGGGATTTTTTGGGGGAAAAAAACCCCAAAATTTGGGGTTTAAAGGGGATTTTGGGGGGTGAGAATGTGAAATTTGGGATCTCGAGTGGATTTTTTTGGGGGAGAAAAGAGAATAAAAGAGGAATTTTGGGGGCTAAATGGGATAAAAGAGGATAATTTTTAAAAAATGGGTTAAAAGAGGAATTTTGGGGGTAATTGGATAAAAGAGGATTTTTAGGGGGGAAAAATGGGATTTTTGGTAGGGAAAAATGGGATAAAAGATGAACTTTTGGGGGAAAAAATTTGAATTTTTGGGAGGGAAATAATGGGATAAGAGAGGATTTTTTTTTTTTTTATGGGATAAAAGAGGATTTTGGGGTGAAAATGGGATAAAAGGAGGAGGAGGAGGAGGAGCAGGAGGAACTTTTGTCCCTCCGGAAATTTCGCCTCATTTCCCCCCGCAGCTCAAAGGAAATCCCATAAAATTTTATGGGGTTTTTATTGGGGCCTTTGGTGGCGCCTGGGAAAAATAAAAAGGGAAAAAAAAAAGGGAAAATCGATGGGAAAATAAAATTTTCACCATTTCCACCTTTTGCCACCTTTTTTCACTCTTTTCCCAACATCTTTTACCATTTTTTCACCATTTTCCCACTTTTTTTTCACAATTTTTTCGCGATTTCCCACAATTTTTTCGCTCTTTTTCCACCATTTTTTCATCATTTTCCCCCCCATTTTTTACTATTTTCCCACCCATTTTTCAGAATTTTCCTACAAATTTTCCACTTCTTTTTCACCTATTTTCCACCATTTCCCCACCTTTTCCCCCACAATCAATTTTTTAATTAACAACCCCCAAAACACCCAAAAAAATCCAGATTTCACCCAAACCTCCCAGACTTTTGGGGCAGTTCCTTGTTTATTCTCCAGCACAAAAATCCAATGTTTGGCCCCGAAACGATCCCGAGAAAGGGAGAAAAACCCAGAATTTTTTTCCCCAGCACCAAATTTCTATAAAAACCAACAAATTCGGGTTTTTGTTGCTTTTAATGGAGAATTTTCAGCGTTTTCAGCAAATCCAGGGAAAGGACACGACGAAGAAATTCCCCAAAATCCCAAATTCCAGCGATTTTTCCCCCTCCTCCACCCCCCGTCATTGGAGCGGCGATTATTAATTAATAATTAATAAAAATCATTCCTTAATTCCACTTTTTGGGGCTTCCAAACCCCAATTTTGACCATTTTGGGACAGAGGCAGCGATTGCGCAGCTGGGGATTCTCCCAAACTTTCCTTTTTTCCACTTTATTTCCCTTTTTTCCACCTTTTTCACCTTTTTTTTCAACTTTTCCACCTTTTTTCCAAGGAATATCGAGATTTTTCCTGGGTTTTTTCTCCATATTTTGGTTTTTGAAGAGTTTTTCCCCCCAATATTTTGGTTTTTGAGGCGATTTTTCCCCAATATTTTGGTTTTTTGCTGTTTTCCCCCTCAAAACGTGCAGGGGGAGCCAGAGGTGGAAATTTCTGGAATTTTTCCTGAATATTTTCAGGATTTTTCTGGAATTTTTCTGGGATTTTTTCCACCCCTTTTCCCCCCATTTTAATCAGGGAATTCCTTTGAGCGAGGCGCGAAAATTGGGATTAAAACCCGCGATAATGGCAAAAATCATCATTAAAAATCACCAGAAATAATCCAAGTAATTAACAATACAAAAATAATAAAATTATAATAGTTCAAAGTTTTCTCTGGAAAATATAAAATAATTACAGGTGGTAAAAACGAATGAAAATTATAAAACGGGTAGAAAAATAATGGGGAAATAATAGAAAAATAGCAAAAAAATCATTAAAGATCATTAGGAATAATATTAAAAATGTAAAATTTAAATATAGAAAACGTTAAAAATGAAAAAAAATTTAAATGTTATAAAATGTTTAAAAATGGAAAATAAAGTGAGAAAGATAAAAATTCGTGAGGTTTAACGTGATTTTTATCGGTGATGTTTAAAGAAGGGTGATAAAAATAAAATGTGAATAAGAAAGCGAAAAAATCCGGAGGTTTAAATCGATTTTTATTGGGTTTTTAAAATAAAAGTGGTTATAAAAATAAAACGGGAACAGCAAAGGGAAAAATCGAGAGCTTTAAATTGATTTTTATTGGTTTTTTTAAAGCGGTTACAAAATCAAACGGGAACAACGAAGGGAAAAGCAAAAAAAACAAATCTAAACAGCAGGAGGTGTAAATTGATTTTTATTGGTATTTTCTCCCAAAAATCGGTTACAAATTCGGATTTTACAGAGTTTTTGGATTTTCCCGGAGGTTTTCAGGGCGAGGAGGAGCCCGGGATTCTCCAATCCCGAATTTCCCACCCCAAAAACCCCGAATCGAACAAACGCAGATGAGAAATCCCAATTTCCCCGGGAAAAATGGGGAAAAAATCCGATTTTTCCCTCATTTCCTCCCTTTCCTCCGTTTTCACCCCCCAAAAACCCCAAAACTCCGATTTTTTCCTCATTTCCTTCCTTTCTCCCCCCCAAAAAATCCGATTTTTTCAGTCTCATTTCCCTCTTTTCCTCCACCTTAAAATTCCCCAAAAAAACCCGACGGTTTTTGCCCTAATTTTCCCCTTTTCCTTCCTTTTTCATCCCCCAAAAAACCCCCAAAATCCGATTTTTCCCCTTAATTTTCCCCTTTCCTTCCTATCCCCCCCAAAACATGCGATTATTTTTTTCCCCTGATTTCCCCTTTCTCTTCCTTTTCCCTCCCAAAAAATCCGATTTTTCCCCTAATTCCCCCCTGTTCCCCAAAAATTAATTCCGATTTTTTCCCCCAATTTCCCCCCTGTTCCCCAAAAAATTAATTCCGATTTTTTTCCCCCAATTCCCCCCAAAAAATTAATTCCGATTTTTTCCCCTAATT
>JAWMQZ010000424.1:0-11409 GCA_035584835.1 Tangara arthus | reverse complement strand
GTCACCTTTCAAGTGAGCCCAAGACCTTGGGGAAAGGACTCCTTTGTCCCCGAGAAAATGGCCTCTGTTTGCAGTACTTCCTCCTGGCCGCCAGGGGGCGCCAGAGTTGGAAATTGGCCGACTTTTGGGCAGGATTTCTCCGAAAGGAAAGCAGCCAGCAACTGGGAACCTGCAAGGTTTTAGAGCCCTAAAAGTCACCTTTCAAGTAAGCCCAAGACCTTGGGGAAAGGACGCCTCTGTCCCCGAGAAAATGGCGTCCGCTTGCAGTACGTCCGAATGGCCGCCAGGGATTGCCAGAGTTGGAAATCGGCCGACTTTGTGGCAGGATTTCTCCGAATGGAAAGTGGCCAGCAACTGGGAGCCTGCAAGATTTTAGAGCCCTAAAAGTCACCTTTCAAGTGAGCCCAAGACCTTGGGAAAGGACACCTTTGTCCCCGAGAAAATGGCCTCTGTTTGCAGTACCTCCTCCTGGCCGCCAGGGGGCGCCATGATAAAAGCGGTGAAATTTTTGCACTATTCCTCCAAAGCCAAAGCAGCCCGCAAATGGGAGTGTGCAAGGTTTTAGAGTCCTAAATATCATCTTTCCATTGACCCCAACACCTTGGGGAAAGGCGTTTTTTTTCCCCTAGAAAATGCCCTCCAGTTGTATTACCTCCTCCTGACCACCAGGGGGCCCCAGATTTAAAATCGGCATACTTTTTGCTGGATGTCTCCAAAACCAAAGCTGCCAGCAACTGGCAGCCAGCAAGGTTTTAGAACCCTAAAAGTCACCTTTCAGCTGATGCTAGGACCATGCGGAAAGGCCTTTTTTTCTTCCGAGAAAATGGTGTCCGCTTGCTGTACCTCTTCCTGACAACCAGGGGGCGGAAGGTTAAAATCGGTGAACTTCTTGCTGGATTTCTCCCAAACCAAAGCTCCCAGCACCTGGGAACCTTCAAGATTTTCGAGCCCTAAAATCACCTTTCCACTGACCCCAAGACCTTGGGGAAAGGCCTTTAATTACCCTAGAAAATGTCCCCTGTTTGCAGTACCTCCTCCTGACCACTAGGGGGCGTAAGGTTAAAATCGAAGAACTTTTTGCTGGATTTCTCCAAAGCCAGACCTGCCAGAAACTGGTAACTGGCAAGGTTTTAGAGCCCTAAAAGTCACCTTTCAACTGATGCCAGGACCTTGGGGAATGGTCTTTTATTCAGTTAGAAAATGGCGTCCGCCTACAGTACCTCCTCCTGACCACCAGGGGGCGCCAGGTTAAAATCTATGAACTTTTTGCTGGATTTCCCCACAACCAAAACTGCCAGCAACTGGCAACCGGCAAGGTTTTAGAGCCCTAAAACTCTCCTTTCAACTGATGCCAGGACCTCTGGGAATGGCCTTTTATTCCCCTAGAAAATGGCCTCCGCTTCCAGTACCTCCTCCTGACTACGAGGGGGCGCCAGGTTAAAATCGGCAACCTTTTTTTGGATTTCTCCAAAGCCAAAGCTGCCAGCAACTGTTAGCCGGCAAGGTTTTCGAACACTAAAAGTCACCTTTCCACTGATGCCAGGAACTTGGGGAAAGACCTTTATTTTCCCCTAGAAAATGGCCTCCGCTTGCAGTACCTCTTCCTGACCACCAGGGGGTGCCAGGTTAAAATCGGTCAACTTTTTGCTGGATGTCTCGAAAACCAAAGTTCCCAGCAGCTAGCAACCGGCATGGTTTTTGACCCCGAACAGTCACCTTTCCACTGACCCCAAGACCTTGGGGAATAGCCTTTTTTTTCCCCTAGAAAATGACCTCCACCTACAGTAACTCCTCTTGACCACCAAGGGCCGCCAGGTTAAAATCGACGAACTTTTTGCTCTATTTCTCCAAAACAAAAGCTGCCAGCAACTGGCAGCCGGTAAGGTTAAGCGCCCTAAAAGTTCCCTTTCCACTGATGTCAGGACCTTAGGGAAAGACCTTTTTTTCCCCTAGAAAATGGCCTCTGCTTGCAGTACCTCCTCCTGACCATCACGGGACGCCAGGTTAAAATCAATGAACTTTTTGCTGGATTTCTCCAAAACCAAAGCTGCCTGCAAGTCACAGCCGTCAAGGTTTTAGAGCCCTACAAGTCACCTTTTCACGAGCCCCAAGACCTTGGGGAAAGGCCTTTTATTCTCCCAGAAAATGGCCTCCGCTTGCAGTCCCTCCTCCTGACCACCAGGGGGCACCAGGTTAAAATCGGCGAACTTTTTGCTGGATTTCTCCAAAGCCAAAACTGCCAGCAACTGGCAACCGGCAAGGTTTTAGCGCCCTAAAAGTCACCTTTCCACTGACCCCATGACATTGGGGAAATGCCTTTTATTCCCGTAGAAAAAGGCGTCTTCCTGCAGTACCTCCTCCTGACCTCCAGAGGGCGCCAGGTTAAAATCGATGAACTTTTTGCTGGATTTCTCCACAACCAAATCTGCCAGCATCTTTCAAATGGCAAGGTTTTAGAGCCCTAAAAGTCACCTTTCAACTGATACCAGGACCTTGGGGAATAGCCTTTTTTTTCTCCTAGAAAATGACCCCCGCTTACAGTACCTCCTCCTGACCACCAGGGGGCGCCAGGTTAAAATCAATGAACTTTTTGCTGGATTTCACCAAAGCCAATGCTGCCAGCAACTGGTAGTCTGTAACTTTTAGTGTCCTAAAAGTCACCTTTCCACTGATGTCATGACATTGGGTAAAGGCCTTTTTTGTCCCCTAGAAAATGGCCTCCGCTTGCAGTACCTCCTCCTGACCACCAGGGTGCGCCAAATTCAAATCGGCGAACTTTTTACTGGATTTCTCCAAAACCAAAGCTGCTAGCAACTGGCAACTGGCAAGGTTTTAGAGTCCTAAAACTCACCTTTCCACTTATTCTAAGACCTTGGGGAATGGCCTTTTTTTCCCCTAGAAAATGGCGTCTGCTTGCAGTACATCCTCCTGACCACCAGGGGGCACCAGGTTAAAATCGACGAACTTTTGGCTGGATTTTTCCAAAACCAAACCTCCCAGTAACTAGCAACCGGCAACGGTTTAAAACACTAAAAGTCACCTTTCAACTGATGCCAGCATCTTGGGGAAAGGCCTTCTTTTTCCCGTAGAAAATGACCTCCGCTTGCACTACCTCCTCGTGACCGCCAGGGGGCGCCAGGTTAAAACCGACAAACTTTTTGATGGATTTCTCTAAAACAAATTCTGCCAGCAACTGGGAACCGGCAAGGTTTCAGCGCCCTAAAATTACCTTTCCACTGATGCCAGGACCTTGGGGAATGACCTTTTTTTTCTCCTAGAAAATGGCCTCCGCTTGCAGTACCTCCTCCTGACCCCCAGGGGGCGCCAGGTTAAAATCGATGAACTTTTTGCTGGATGTCTCCAAAACCAAAGCTGCCAGCAACGTTCAAACGGCAAGGTTTTAGAGCCCTAAAAGTCTCCTTTCAACTGATGACAGGACCTTGGGGAATGGCCTTTAATTCCCCTAGAAAATGGCCTCCATTTGCAGTACATCTTCCTGACCGCAGGGGGGGGGCTACGTTAACATCAATGAACTTTTGCTGGATCTCTCCAAACCCAAAGGTGCCAGCAACTGGGAGCCAGCACGGTTTTAGCGCCCAACAATTACCTTTCCACTGATGTCAGGAGCTTGGGGAAAGGCCTTTTTTTTCCCTTAGAAAATGGCCTCCACTTGCAGTACCTCCTCCGGCCCACCAGGGCACGCCAGCTTAAAATCGACAAATTTTTTGCTGGATTTCTCCAAAACTAAAGCTGCCAACAACTGGCAGCAGATAAGGTTTTAGAACCCGAAAAGTCACCTTTCAACTGGTTCCAGGACCTTGGGGAAAGGCCTTTTTTCCCCCCTAGATAACGGCCTCCGTTTGCAGCACCGCTTCCTGACCACCAGGGGGCGCCAGGTTAAAATCGGCGAACTTTTTGCTGGATTTCTCTAAAACCAAAGCTGCTAGCAACTAGCAACCGGCAAGGTTTTTGACCCCGAACAGTCACCTTTCTACTGACCCCAAGACCTTGGGGAAAGGCCTTTTTTTTCCCCAAGAAAATGGTCTCCGCTTGCAGTACCTCCTCCTGACCACCCGGGGACGCTAGGTTAAAATCGGCAAACTTTTTGCTGGATTCCTCCAAAACCAAAACGGCCAGCAACTGGCAACCGGCAAGGTTTTTGAGCCCTAAAAGTCACTTTTCGACTGACACCAAGACCTTGGGGAAAGGCCTTTTTTTTCCCCTAGAAAAAGGCCTCCGCTTGCAGTACCAATTCCTGACCACCAGGGGGCACCAGGTTAAAATCGGTGAACTTTTTGCTGGATTTCTCCAAAACCAAAGCTGCCAGTAAATGGCAACCGGCAAGGTTTAAGAGCCCTAACACTCACCTTTCAACTGATGCCAGGACCTCTGGGAATGGCCTTTTATTCCCCTAGAAAATGGTCTCCGCTTGCAGTACCTCCTCCTGACCACCAGGGGGCGCCAGGTTAAAATCGCCGAACTTTTTGCTGGATTTCTCCAAAACCAAAGTTGCCAAGAACTGGGAGTCGGCAAGGTTTTAGAGCCCTAGAAGTCACCTTTCCAATGATGCCAGGACTTTCAGGAAAGGACTTTTTTTTCCCCTAGAAAATGGCCTCCGCTTGCAGTGCCTCCCCCTGACCACCAGGGGACGCCAGCTTAAATGGGCGAACTTCTTGCTGGATTTCTCCAAAACCAAAGCTGCCAGCAACAGGAAACCGGAAAGGTTTTAGTGCCCTAAAACTCACCTTTCCACTGACTTCATGACCTTGAGGAAAGGCTTTTTATTCTCCTAGAAAATGGCCTCCGCTTGCAGTACCTCCTCCTGACCGCCCGGGGGCGCCAGGTTAAAATCGATGAACTTTTTCCTGGATTTCTCCAAAACCAAACCTGCCAGCAACGGGGAGCCAGCAAGGTTTTAGCGCCCTTCAATTACCTTTCCACTGATGCCAGCAACTGGGTGCGCGCAAATTTTAGAGCCTCAAAAGTCACCTTTCAATTGATACCAAGACATTGGGGAAAGGCCTTTTTTTTCCCGCGGAAAATGGTCTCCGTTTCCAGTATCTCATCCAGACCACCACGGGGCACCAGGGTAGAAATCTGCAAACATTCCTGGATTTCTCCAAAACTAAAGCTGCCAGCAACTGGCAGCCTGTGAGGTTTTAGAGCCCTAAAAGTCTCCTTTAAATTGATAACAAGACCTTGGGGAAAGGCCTTTTTTTTCCCATAGAAAATGGCCTCCGTTTGCAGTATCTCATCCTGACCACCAGGGGGCACAAGGTTAGAAATCTGCAAACTTTCCTGGATTTCTCCAAAACTAAAGCTGCCGGCACAGAGGACCCTGCAAGGTTTTACAGCCCTTAAAGTCACCTTTGACCTGATACCAAGACCTTGGGGAAAGGTCTATTTTTTCCTATAGAAAATGGCCTCCATTTGCAGTATCTCCTCGTGTCCACCAGGGGGCGCCAGGTTAAAAATCAGTGATCTTTGTTGGATTTCTCCAAACCTAAAGCTGCCAGCAATTGGGAGTCTGCAGGGTTTTAGAACCCTAAAAGTCACCTTTCAACTGATACCAAGACCTTGGGGAAAGGACCTCTTTTTCCCATAGAACATGGCCTCCGTTTGGAGTATCTCATCCTGACCACCAGGGGGCGCCATGTTAAAATCGGTGAACTTTGCTGGATTTCTCCAAACCTAAAGCTGCCAGCACTTGGGAGCCTGCAAGGTTTTAGAACCCTAAAAGTCACTATTCAGCTGATACCAAGACCTTGGGGAAGGGCCTGCTTTTTCCTATAGAACATGGCCTCCATTTGCAGTATCTCCTCGTGTCAACCAGGGGGCGCCAGGTTAAAAATCGGCGATCTTTGTTGGATTTCTCCAAACCTAAAGCTGCCATCAACTGGGCGTGCGCGAGTTTCTAGAACCCTACAAGTCTCCTTTCAATTGATACCAAGACCTTGGGGAAAGGCCTTCTTTTTCCCATAGAAAATGGTCTCCGTTTCCAGTATCTCATCCTGACCACCAGGGGGCGCCAGGTTACAATCTACAAACTTTCCTGCATTTCTCCAAAACTAAAGCTGCCAGCAACTGGGCGCGTGTGAGTTTTTAGAGCATTAAAAGTCTCCTTTCACTTCATACCAAGATTTTGGGGAAAGGCCTTCCTTTTTCCCATACAAAATGGTCTCCGTTTCCAGTATCTCATCCTGACCACCAGGGGTTGCCAGGTTAAAATCGGTGAACATTCCTGGATTTCTCCAAAACTAAAGCTGCCAGCAACTAGGAGCCTGCAAGGTTTTACAGCCCTACAAGTCACCTTTCAACTGATACCAAGACCTTGGAGAAAGTCCTCTTTTTTACTATGGAAAATGGCCTCCATTTGCAGTAACTCCTCGTGTCCACCAGGGGGCGCCAGGTTAAAAATCGGCGATCTTTGTTGGATTTCTCCAAACCTAAAGCTGCCATCAACTGAGTGCGCGTGAGTTTTTAGAGCCCTGAAAGTCACCTTTCAACTGATACCAAGACCTTGGTGAAAGGCCTTCTTTTTCCCATAGAAAATGGCCTCCGTTGCAGTATCGCATCCTGACACCAGGGGGCGCCCGGTTAAAAATCGGCCAACTTTTTCCTGGATTTCTCCAACCCTAAAGCTGCCTGCAACTGGATGCGCGCGAGTTTTAGGGCCCTAAAAGTCACCTTTGAATTGATACCAAGACCTTAGGGAAAGGCCTTCTTTCTCCCATAGAAAATGGCCTCCATTTGCAGTATCTCCTCCTGACCACCAGGGAGCAGAAGGTTAAAATCGACCAAACTTTGCTGGATTTCTCCAAAACTAAAGCTCCCAGCAACTGAGAGCCTGCAAGGTTTTAGAACCCTAAAAGTCACCTTTCAACTGATACCAAGACCTCGGTGAAAGGCCTCTTTTTTCCTATAGAAAATGGCCTCCGTTTGGAGAATCTCATCCTGACCACCAGGGCGCGCCAGGTTCAAATCGGTGAACTTTGCTGGATTTCTCCAAACCTAAAGCTGCCAGCAATTAGGAGCCTACAAGGTTTTACAGTCCTACAAGTCACCTTTCAACTGATATCAAGACTTGGTGAAAGTCCTCTTTTTTCCTATAGAAAATGGCCTCCATTTGCAGTAACTCCTCGTGTCCACCAGGGGGCACCAGATTAAAACTCGGCGATCTTTGTTGGATTTCTCCAAACCTAAGGCTGCCATCAACCGGGCGCGCGCGAGTTTTTAGAGCCCTCAACGTCACCTTTCAATTGATACCAAGACCTTGGGGAAAGGTCTTCTTTTTCCCATAGAAAATGATCTCCGTTTGCGATATCTCATCCTGACCACCAGGGGGCGCCAGGTTAAAAATCGGCCAACTTTTTAATGGATTTCTCCAAAACTAAATCTGCCAGCAACTGGGAGTCTGCAAGGTTTTAGAAGCCTGAAAGTCACCTTTCAACTGATACCAAGACCTTGGTGAAAGACCTTCTTTTTCCTATAGAAAATGACCTCCATTTGCAGTATCTCCTCGTGTCCACCAGGGGGCGCCAGGTTACAATCGGTGAACTTTGCTGGATTTCTCCAAAACTACAGCTGCCAGAAACTAGGACCATGGAAGGATTTAGAGCCCTAAAAGTCTCCTTTAAATTGATACCAAGACCTTGGGGAAAGGACTTTCTTTTTCCCATTGAACAAGACCTCCTTTTGCAGTATCTCATCCTGACCACCAGGGGGCACAAGGTTAAAATCGACGAAACTTTGCTGGATTTCGCCAAAACTAAAACTGCCAGCAAGTGGGTGTGCGCAAGTTTTAGAACCCTAAAAGTCACCTTTCAATTGAGACCAAGACCTTGGGGAAAGGCCTTCTTTTTCCCATAGAAAATGGCCTCCGTTTGCCGTATCTCATCCTGACCACCAGGGGGCACCAGGTTAGAAATCTGCAAACATTCCCGGATTTCCCCAAAACTAAAGCTGCCAGCAACTGGGAGTCTGCAAGGTTTAGAGCCCTAAAAGTCTCCTTTAAATTGAGACCAAGACCTTGGGGAAAGGACTTCTTTTTCCCATAGAACATGACCTCCGTTTGCAGTATCTCCTCCTGACCACCAGGGGGCACTAGGTTAGAAATCTGCAAACTTTTTCCTGGATTTCTCCAAAACTAAAGCTGCCAGCAAATGGGAGTCTGCAAGGTTTCAGAACCCTAAAAGTCACCTTTCAACTGATACCAAGACCTTGGAGAAAGGCCTCTATATTCCTATCGAAAATGGCCTTCGTTTGCAGTATCTTTGTTGGATTTCTCCAAAACTAAAACTGCCATCAACTAGGCGCGCGTCAGTTTTTAGAGCCCTAACAGTCACCTTTCAATTGATACCAAGAGCTTGGGGAAAGGCCTTCTTTTTCCCATAGAAAATGGTCTCCGTTCGCACTATCCCGTCGTGACCACCAGGGGGCGCCAGGTTAAAATCGGTGAACTTTGCTGGATTTCTCCAAAACTAAATCCTGCCAGCAACTAGGACCATGGAAGGATTTAGAGCCCTAAAAGTCTCCTTTAAATTGACACCAAGACCTTGGGGAAAGGACTACTTTTTCCCATAGCAAATGGTCTCCGTTTGCAGTATCTCATCCTGACCACCAGGGGGCACAAAGGTAAAATCGACCAAACTTTTTCCTGGATTTCTCCAAAACTAAAGCTGCCAACAACTGGGAGCCTGCAAGGTTTTAGAACCCTGAAAGTCACCTTTCAACTGATAGAAAGACCTTGGGGAAAGGTCTTCTTTTTCCCATACAAAATGGCCTCCGTTTGCAGTATCTCATCCTGACCACCAGGGGGCGCCCGGTTAAAAATCGGCCAACTTTTTCCTGGATTTCTCCAAACCTAAAGCTGCCAGCAACTGGGTGCACGCGAGTTTTGGAGCCCTAAAAGTCACCTTTAAATTGATACAAAGACCTTGGGGAAAGGACTTCTTTTTCCCATAGAAAATGGCCTCCATTTGCAGTATCTCCTCCTGAACGCTAGGGGGTGCCAGGTTAAAATCGGTGAACTTTACTGGATTTCCCCAAAACTAAAGCTGCCATCAACTAGGAGCCTGCAAGCTTTAGAACCCTAAAAGTCACCTTTCAACTGATACAAAGACCTTGGGGAAAGGCCTTCTTTTTCCCATAGAAAATGGCCTCCGTTTGCAGTATCTCATCCTGACCACCAGGGGGCGCCCGATTTAAAATCGGTCAAGGTTTTCCTGGATTTCTCCAAACCTAAAGCTGCCTGCAACTGTGTGCGCGGAAGCGTTAGAGCCCTAAAAGTCACCTTTAAATTGATACCAAGACCTTGGGGAAAGGCCTTCTTTCTCCCATAGAAAATGGCCTCCATTTGCAGTATCTCCTCCTGACGACCAGGGAGCACAAGGTTAATATCGCCCAAACTTTGCTGGATTTCTCCAAACCTAAAGCTGCCAGCAACTTGGCGCGCGTGAGTTTTTAGAGCCCTAAAAGTCTCCTTTCAATTCATACCAAGATTTTGGGGAAAGGCCTTCTTTTTCCCATAGAAAATGGCCTCCGTTTGGAGAATCTCATCCTGACCACCAGGGGGCGCCAGGTTAAAACCGGCGAACTTTGCTGGATTTCTCCAAAACTAAAACTTCCAGCAATTAGGAGCCTGCAAGGTTTTACAGCCCTACAAGTCACCTTTCAACTGATATCAAGACCTTGGTGAAAGTCCTCTTTTTTCCTATAGAAAATGGCCTCCGTTTGCAGTATCTCGTCGTGACCAACAGGGGGCACAAGGTTACAATCGGGAACTTTGCTGGATTTCTCCAAAACTAAAGCTACCAGCAAGTAGGACCATGGAAGGATTTAGAGCCCTAAAAGTCACCTTTCAGTTGATACCAAGACCTTGGGGAAAGGCCTTCTTTTTCCCATAGAAAATGGTCTCCGTTTGCACTATCTCATCCTGACCACCAGGGGGCACAACGTTAAAATCGACCAAACTTTCCTGGATTTCTCCAAACCCAAAGCTGCCAGCAACTGGGTGTGAGCAAGTTTTAGTGCCCTCAACGTCACCTTTCAACTGATACCAAGACCTCGGGGAAAGGCCTTCTTTTTCCCATAGAAAATGGTCTCCGTTTGCAGTATCTCCTCCTGACCACCAGGGGGCGCCAGGTTACAATCGGCCAACCTTTTCCTGGATTTCTCCAAACCTAAAGCACCCAGCAACTGGGTGTGTGCAAGTTTTAGACCCCTAAAAGTCACCTTTAAATTGAGACCAAGACCTTGGAGAAAAGCGTTCTTTTTCCTCTAGAAAATAGCCTCCGTTTGGAGTAGCTCATCCCGACCACCAGGGGGAGCCAGGTTAAAATCGGTGAACTTTGCTGGATTTCTCCAAAACTAAAGCTGCCAGCAACTAGGAGCCTGCAAGGTTTTACAGCCCTAAAAGTCACCTTTCAACTGATACCAAGACCTTGGGGAAAGACCTTCTTTTTTCCTATAGAAAATGGCCTCCATTTGCAGTATCTCCTCGTGTCCAACAGGGGGCGCCAGGTTAAAAATCGGCGATCTTTGTTGGATTTCTCCAAACCTAAAGCTGCCATCAACTGGGTGCGCGTGAGTTTTCAGAGCCCTAAAAGTCACCTTTCAATTGATACCAAGACCTTCGAGAAAGACCTTCTTTTTCCCATAGAAAATGGCCTCCGTTTGGAGTATCTCTCCCTGACCACCAGGGGGCGCCAGGTTAAAATCGGTGAACTTTCCTGGATTTCTCCAAAACTAAAGCTGCCAGCAACTGGGAGTCTGCAAGGTTTTACAGCCCTTAAAGTCTCCTTTAAATTGAGACCAAGACCTTGGGGAAAGGACTTCTTTATCCCATAGAAAATGGCCTCCATTTCCGGTATCTCCTCCTGACCACCAGGGCGCGGCATGTTAAACCGGAGAACTTTGCTGGATTTCTCCAAAACTAAAGCTGCCAGCAACTGGGAGTCTGCAAGGTTTTAGAACACTAAAAGTCACCTTTCAACTGATACCAACACCTTGGTGAATGGCCTTCATTTTCCCATAGAAACTGGCCTCCGTTTGCAGTATCTCATCCTGACCACCAGGGGGCGCCCGGTTAAAACCCGGCCAACTTTTTCCTGGATTTCTCCAAACCTAAAGCTGCCATCAACTGGGCGCGCGTGAGTTTTTAGAGCCCTAAAAGTCACCTTTCAATTGATTCCAAGACCTTGTCAAAAGGCCTTCTTTATCCCATAGAAAATGGTCTCCGTCTGCACTGTCTCCTCCTGACCACCAGGGGGCGCCAGGTTACAATCGGTGAACTTTGCTGGATTTCGCCAAAAATAAAGCAGCCAGCAACTAGGACCATGGATGGATTTAGAGCCCTAAAAGTCTCCTTTAAATTGATACCAAGACCTTAGGGAAAGGACTTCTTTTTCC
>JAWMQZ010000423.1:0-11425 GCA_035584835.1 Tangara arthus | reverse complement strand
GGGGGGGAAATTGGGGAAAATGAGAGGGGAAATGGGGGGGATGGGGGAAATGGGGGAAATTGAGGGAAAATGGGGGGAAAATACGGGAAAAAGGGGGGAAATTGGGAAAACGGGGGGGAAAACATGGGGGAAATGGGGGAAATGGAGGAAAATAGCAAAACTGGGGGGGAAATGTGGGGGGAAAATAAGGAAATAAAATAGGGGAAAATGAGGGGAAAGCATGGGGGAATGGGGGAAAAACGGGGAAAATAGAGGAGATGGGTGGAAAACATTGGAAAAATGGGGGGAAATATGGAAAATGGGGGAAAAAGTAGAGAAAAAATCGGCGGGAAAAATCGTTTTTCCCAGTTTCCAATTTTTTCCCATTTTTTCCCACTTTTTTCCATTTTTCCCATTTTTTCCCACTTTTTTTCCCATTTTTCCCACTTTTTCCCTGTTTTTTCCCAGTTTTTCCCCATTTTCCCCACTTTTTCCCATTTTTTTCTGCTTTTTTCCCATTTTCCCCATTTTTCCAGTTTTCCCCCATTTTTCCCATTTTTATTCCACTTTTTTCCCACTTTTTTCCCATTTTTCCCCACTTTTTTCCCTGTTTTTCCCTTTTTTTTCCCATTTTTTCCCCACTTTTTTCCCTGTTTTTCCCATTTTTTTCCCATTTTTCCCCATTTTTTCCCAGAATTCCCACCTTGAAGATGCTGAACAACCCCTGGGATTTCCTGAAGACGTCGGATTTCACGAATTCCTCCAATTTTTCCAAAGTTTCTTCCAGGTGATTCCGGGCGCAGATCCCAAAACAGGACGAGAGACCCTGAAAGAATTTTGGGAATAAAATCCTGGAGCAAAATTCCCCAATTTTTTTCCCAGGGTTTATTCCGAGCTCTTGGGGAATTTCCAGTTGGAATTGCAGGAATTCCCAAATTTTGGGATGGAATTCCGAGGGAATTTGGGTGGAATTCCCGGAATTTCAGCCAGAGGTGGTTGTGGACAGGGAAAATCGGAATTGGGAGTTTTGGAAAAGATTTTTCCACCTTTTTTTCCACCTTTTTTCCACCTTTTTTTTCCAATTTTTCCACCTTTTTTTCCACCTTTTTTCCACCTTTTTTCCACCTTTTCTTCCAATTTTTCCACCTTTTTTCCATCTTTTTCCCATCTTTTTTCCACCTTTTTTTTTCCAATTTTCCACCTTTTTTCCATCTTTTTTCCACCTTTTTTTCCAATTTTTCCAGCTTTTTTCCACCTTTTTTTCCCATCCTTTCTTCATCTTTCTTTCCACCTTTTTGCATCTTTTTTCCATCCTTTTCCCAGCTTTTTTTTTCCAAGATTTTTTCCAGGTTTCTCCCAGTTTTTTTCCTTTTTTCCCTCCCATTTTTTCCCATCTTCTTTCCAGCTTTTTTTCCACTTTCCCATTTTTTTTCCCAGCTGGAAAACAGCTGGAAAAACAGGTAGAAAAAAGATGGGAAAAAGATGGGAAAAAAGGTGGAAAGAAAGATGGAAAAGAAGCTGGAAATAAGATGGGAAAAAAAGCAAAAAAAAAAGGGGAAAAAATGGGAAAAATTGGAAAAAAAGCCGGAAAAAAGAGGAGGAAAAGCTGGAAAAAATGGAATAATGGAAAAAATATAGGAAAAGGTGGAAAAAAGTTGGGAAAATGGAAAAAAACTGGGGAGAAAAAACTGGGAAAGGGTGGAAAAAAGGTGGAAAATAGGATGGGAAAAAGCTGGGAAAAAAAGGAAAAAAAAAAGGGGGAAATGGAAAAAAGATGAGAAAAAAAAGAAAAAATGGAAAAAGATGGAAAAAAAATGTGGAAAAAAGATGGGAAAAAGATGGAAAATCTGGGAAAAAAAGATGGAAAAAAGATGGAAAAAAAATGGAAAAAAGGCAAAAAGAGGGAAAAAATACGGAAAAAAATTTCCGAGGAATTCCAGGATTTTTGTCAGGATTCCTTGGAATTCCCAGTTGGAATCCCAGGATTTTAGAAGGGATTGCTTGGAATTCCACGATATTCCAAGAGAATTCCCCAGAATTCCAGGATTTCAGTAGGGGCTCCATGGAATCCCAAGATTTTATAGAGAGTCCAGGGAATTCCAGGATTTTAGTTGGGAATTCCAAGGAATTCCAGGATTTTAGTTGGGAATTCCATGGAATTCCAGGATTTGGTCACGATTCCCATGGAATTCCAGGATTTTAGTTGGAATTCCAGGATTTTAGTTGGGAATTCCAGGATTTTAGTTGGCATTTCTACAGAATTCCAATATTTTAGTCAGGATCCCACAGAATTCCAGGATTTTAGTTGGGAATTCCATGGAATTCTGGGATTTTAGCAGAGAATCCCAGGGTATTCCAGGATTTCAGTTGTGTTTTCCAGGATTTTAGTTGGGAATTCCAAGGATTTCCAGGATTTGGCCATGATTCCCATGGTATTCCAGGATTTTAATTGGGATTCCCATGGAATTCGAGGATTTTAGTTGGGAATTCCAAGGAATTCCAGGATTTGGCCACGATTCCCACGGTATTCCAGGATTTTAGTTGGGATTCCCATGGAATTCCAGGATTTAGCCATGATTCCCATGGAATTCTAGGATTTTAGTTGGGAATTCCATGATTTTATCCACAATTCCCTCAGAATTCCAGGATTTTATCCCCAGTTTCCCGAGAATTCCACCCTTTTTTTCCCCCCCCATCCCCTCCGGAAAAAAAATCCCGATCCCCGCCCATTGCCAACCCCCGAATTCCCAGAAAGTTCCGGAAGCGGCGACTCCGCCCCATTCCCAGCACCAAATCCTGGAATTCCAAGGAATCCTGACTAAAATCTTGGAATCCCAACAAAAATCCTGCAATTCCACGGAAATCTCTCTAAAATCCTGGAATTCCCTGGGATTCCTGACCAAAATCTTGGAATTCCTTGGAAATTCCAAGTCAAATCGTGGAATTCCACGGAAATCCCGAGGAAAGTCCTGGAATTCCTTGGGATCGCAACTAAAATCCTGGAATTCCATGGAATTCCCTCCTAAACCAGGAAATTGCATGGAAATCTTGCTAAAATCTTGGAATTCTGAGGAATCCCGACTGAAATTTTGAAATCCCTCGAAAATCCTGGAATTCTGTGGAGTTCCAATCCAAATCCTGGAATTCCAAGGAATTCCTGACTAAAATCTTGGAATCCCAACGAAAAGCCTGGAATTCCCTGGGATCCCCTCTAAAATCCTGGAATTCCACAGATATCTTTCTAAAATCCTGGAATTCCCTGGGAATCCTGGCTAAAATCCTGGAATTCCAAGGAATCCCAACTAAAATAATGGAATTCCATCGAATTCTTTCTAAAATCCTGGAATTCCCTGGGATTCCCGGCTAAAATCCCGGAATCCCTTGGAAACCCCAAACCCCGCCCACGGGGATCAACTCCGCCCCTTTCCCGGCAGGAAAATTCCCGGAATTCCCGAAATTCCCGGGGATTTTTTCCCGTGGATTCCCGACCTCCCTGTCGGCCTCCTGGTGGCACCGGGCGCTCTCCAGCAGCTCCTGGAGCTCCTGGGAATCCAAATCCTGGAATTCCAAGGAATCCTGACTAAAATCCTGGAATCCCAACGAAAATCCTGGAATTCCATGCGATCACAGCTAAAATCCTGGAATTCCAAGGAATCCTTCAAAAATCCTGGAATTCCACAGAAATCTTTTGAAAATCCTGGAATTGCCAGGGATTCCCAGCAAAAATCCTGGAATTCCATGGAACCCCCTCTAAAATCCTGGAATTCCACAGAAATCTTTTGAAAATCCTGGAATTCCCCGGGGATTCCCAGCTAAAATCCCGGAATTCCAAGGAATCCCCTCTAAAACCCTGGAATTTTATGGAAATCTTTCTAAATTCCTGGAATTCCTGGAAATTCCAAATCAAATTGTGGAATTCCAAGGAATCCCAGCTCAAATCGTGGAATTCCATGGAAATCCCGACTAAAATCCTGGAATTCCTTGGGATCACAACTAAAATCCTGGAATTCCCAATGAAAATCCTGGAATTCCATGGGATTGCAACTAAAATCCTGGAATTCCAAGGAATCCCCTCTGAAACCCTGGAATTCCATGGAAATCTTTCGAAAATCCTGGAATTCCCTGGGATTCCTGGCTAAAATCCCGGAATTCCAAGGAATCCCCTCTAAAAAACGGAATTCCATGGAAATCCCCTCTAAAATCCTGGAATTCCCTGGGAATCCCGGCTAAAATAACGGAATTCCAAGGAACCCCCTCTAAAACCCTGGAATTCCATGGAAATCTTTTGAAAATCCTGGAATTCCCTGGGATTCCCATCTAAAATCCTGGAATTCCAAGGAATCCCAACAAAAACCCTGGAATTCCATGGAAATCTTTCGAAAATCCCGGAATTCCCTGGGATTCCCGGCTAAAATCCCAGAATCCCTCGGAAACCCCAAACCCCGCCCACGAGGATCAACTCCGCCCCTTTCCCGGCAGGAAAATTCCCGGAATTCCCGAAATTCCCGGGGATTTTTTCCCGTGGATTCCCGACCTCCCTGTCGGCCTCCTGGTGGCACCGGGCGCTCTCCAGCAGCTCCTGGAGCTGCCGCCGCCGCAGCTCCCGCCGGGGACACAAACCCAGCGCCGTCCCCACGCAGCCGTACAGAAACTTCTGGAAAGAGAAACAGAAAAAATCGGGAATTTCAGCGGGGGAAAAAACAAACCTCGGGGGGGGGAGATGGAAAAAATCCTGGAATTCCCAAAGGGGGTTTTTGGGGTGGGAAATGAGAATTCCTAAAGGGGTTTTGGGGTGGGAAACCCGGAATTCCAAAGGGATTTTGGAGATGGAAAAGCAGAATTCCAAAGGGATTTTGGAATGGGAAATGAGAATTCCTAAAGGGATTTTGGGTTGGAAAACCAGAATTCCAAAGGTTTTTTCCATTAAAATTTTGGATGGAAAACCAGAATTCCAAAGGGATTTCGGGGTGGGAAAACCAGAATTCCAAAGGGATTTAGGGATGGAAACCCAGAATTCCAAAGGGAATTTGGGATGGGAAGATCAGAATTCCAAAGGGATTTTGGGGTGGATAACCAGAATTCCTAAAGGGATTTTGGGGTGGGAAATGAGAATTCCAAAAGGGATTTTCAGATGGAAAGCCAGAATTCCAAAGGGATTTAGGATGGAAAAGAAGAATTCCAAAGGTTTTTCCCATGGGAATTTCGGATGGAAAACCAGACCAGAAAGTTCTGGGAAAAAAAAAAAAATTGGGAATGAAAATGGGAAAATTGGGAGAAATGGGAATGAAAACCTCCTGGAAAATTTGGAATAAAAATGGGAATAAAAATGGGAATAATGTGGGGGAAATTTGGAACAAAACTGGGAATAAAAATGGGAAAATGGGAATGAAAACAACAGGGAAAAATAGGGAATAAAAATGGGAGTGGAATTGGGAAAATGGGGACTAAAACTGGGAATGAAAATGGGGCTAAAAATGGGACTAAAAATGGGAAAATTGGGACAAAAATGGGAATAAAAATGAGAAAATTGGAACTAAAAATGGGAATAAAACCACCAGGAACAATGGGAATAAACCCAGGAAACTGGGAAAATTGGGAATGAAAACATTGGGCAAAATGGGAATAAAACCAAGAAAATTGGGAATAAAAAGGGGAATAAAATTGAGAAAATTCAGAATTAAAAACCCAGGGAAAATTGGGAATAAAAATGGGAATGAAAACGGGAAAATTGGGAATAAAACCAGGAATGAAAATGGGAAAATTGGGAGAAACGGGAATGAAAACCTCCTGGAAAATTTGGAATAAAATTGGGAATAAAAATGGGAAAATTGGGAAAATGGGAATGAAAACAACTGGGAAAAATAGGGAATAAACATGGGAGTGAAATTGGGAAAATGGGGACTAAAAATGGGAATGAAAATGGAAAAATTGGGAAAATAGGGAATAAAAAATGCCTGGGAAACACCAGGAAAAATGGGAATAAAAATGGGGAAAAAAAATTGGGAATTTCAGCGGGGAAAACACAAACCTCGGGGGGATGGGAAACGAGAAGTTCCGAGGGAATTTGGGGTGGGGATTGGGAGAATTCCAAAGGGTTCTCGGAATTGTGTGGGGGAAATTGGGGCGGGAAATGGGAATTCCAAAGGGATTTTGGGGTGGGAATTTGGGATGGGGAATGAGAATTCCTAAAGGGATTTTCCGTGGGAATTTGGGGTCAAAAGCCTCAGAATTGCAAAGGGATTTCGGGGTGGGAAACCCAGAATTCCAAAAGTTTTTTCCCACGGGAGTTTGGGATGGGAAATGGGAATTCCAAAGGGATTTTCGGATGGAAAATGAGAATTCCAAAGGGATTTTCAGATGGAAAGCCCAGAATTCCAAAGGAATTTTGGGATGGAAATGAGAACTCTAAAGGGATTTTGGGATGGAAATGAGAATTCCAAAGGGATTTTGGGGTGGGAAATGAGAATTCCAGAGGGATTTTGGGGTGGGAAATGAGAATTCCTAAAGGGATTTTCGGGTGGGAAACCCAGAATTCCCAAAAGATCATCAGAATTCCATGGGAATTTGGGGTG
Source organism: Tangara arthus (assembly GCA_035584835.1). NCBI lineage: Eukaryota > Metazoa > Chordata > Aves > Passeriformes > Thraupidae > Tangara > Tangara arthus. Next base: position 4,874 of record JAWMQZ010000423.1, on the reverse strand, counting down.
GGAAATGAGAATTCCTGAAGGGATTTTGGGATGGGAAAACCAGAATTCCAACGGGATTTTCAGAAGGAAAACCCAGAATTCCAAACAGATTTCGGAGATGGAAAACCAGAATTCCAAAGGGGTTTTGGGGTGGGAAATGAGAATTCCAAAGGGAATTTGGGGTGGGAATTTGGGATGGGGAATAAGAATTCCAAATGGTTTCCAGCTCTCCGTGGTGAAATTTGGGATGGGAAACCGGATTTCCAAAGGGATTTTGGGATGGAAACCCCAGAATTCCAAAGGGAATTTGGGGTGGGAAATGAGAATTCCAAAAGGGAATTTGGGGGGGGAAATGAGAATTCCTAAAGGGATTTTCCATGGGAATTTCGGATGGAAAACCAGAATTCCAAAGGGATTTTGGGGTGGAAAACGAGAATTCCAGAGGGATTTTGGGATGGAAAAGCAGAATTCCAAAGGTTTTTTCCATGAACATTTTGGATGGAAACCCAGAATTCCAAAGGGATTTAGGTTGGGAAATGAGAATTCCAAAGGGATTTTCTAGGGGAATTTGGGATGGAAAACCAGAATTCCAGAGGGATTTTGGGATGGGAAACCAGAATTCCAAAGGGAATTTGGGGTGGGAAACCCAGAATTCCAAAGGGTTCTCAGCTTTCCAAGGGAATTTGGGAATTCTGGAATTCGAATTTTTGGGAATTTTTCCATGGAAATCCCGCGGTGGAGCTGAGCAGGAGCAGGAAACCCCTCGGGATTGGGAATTTTGGGGTGAAATCCCTTTGGAAAAATCGGGGAAAAACCGGCGAAAAACAAGGAAAAGAGGAGGGAAAATGGGGAAAAATCAAATTTTGGGACTGAAATTTCTTGGGATTTGGAATTCTGGGAAAATTTTGGGACTGAAATTTCTTGGAATTTGGAATTTTGGGAATAAAACCCTTCAGGATCGGGAATCTTGGGATTGAAATTTCTTGGGATTTGGAATTTTAGGATTAAAATCTCTCAGGATTGGGAATTTTGGGATTGAAATTTCTGGGGATTTGGAATTTTGGGAATAAAATCCGTCAGATTTGGGAATTTTGGGATGGAAATTCGTTGGGATTTGGAATTCTGGGAAAATGTTGGGACTGAAATTTCTTGGAATTTGGGATTTTGCGAATAAAACCCCTCAGGATTGGGAATCTTGGGATTGAAATTTCTTGGGATTTGGAATTTGGGGGAAAATTTGGGATTGAAATTCGTTGGGATTGAGAATTTTGGGATGGAGATCAAAGAGAATTAATTGTCTGAGCTCATTTCCTTTAAAAAACCCAAAATGGTTTTACAACTCCATTAACAAAAAGCACATTCCTCCAGGAAAATTCCCAGATTTTCCCTATTCCCAGATTTCCCCATTCCCAGATTTTCCCCAATCCCAGATTTCCCCATTCCCATTTCCCCGTTCCCAAATTTTCCCCAATCCCAAATTTTCCCATTCCCATTTTCCCATTCCCAGATTTCCCCATTCCCAGATTTCCCCAATCCCACATTTTCCCATTCCCACATTTTCCCCAATTCCCATTTTTCCCAATCCCAGATTTCCCATTCCCATTTTCCCCATTCCCAGATTTTCCCCGTTCCCATTTTTCCCATTCCCAGATTTTCCCATTCCCAGATTTTTCCCAAAATTCCCAGATTTTTCCCAAAATTCCCAGATTCTCCCCAATCCCAGATTTTTCCCCACTCGCATTTTTCCCCATTCCCATTTCCCCATTCCCAGATTTTCCCCAATCCCAGATTTCCCCATTCCCAAATTTCCCCCATTCCCAAATTTCCCCATTCCCATTTTCCCCATTCCCAGATTTTCCCCAATCCCAAATTTCCCCAATTCCCATTTTTCCCATTCTCATTTTCCCATTCCCACATTTTCCCCAATTCCCATTTTTCCCATTCCCAGATTTTTCCCAAAATTCCCGGATTCTCCCCAATTCCCAGATTTTCCCCAATTCCCAGATTTTTCCCAAAATTCCCAGATTCTCCCCAATCCCAGATTCTCCCCAATCCCAGATTCTCCCCAATTCCCAGATTTTTCCCAGAATTCCCAGATTTTTCCCAAAATTCCCAGATTTTCCCCAATCCCAGATTCTCCCCAATTCCCAGATTTTTCCCAGAATTCCCAGATTTTTCCCAATCCCAGATTCTCCCCAATCCCAGATTCTCCCCAATTCCCAGATTTTTCCCAAAATTCCCAGATTTTCCCAATCCCAGATTTCCCATTCCCATTTTCCCCATTCCCCGATTTCCCCATTCCCATTTCCACCATTCCCAGATTTCTGCATTCCCAGATTTCCCCCAATCCCAGATTTTTCCCATTCCCAGATTTTCCCCAATCCCAGATTTCCCTTTCCCATTTTTCAATTCCCAGATTTTCTCATTTCCAGATTTCCAATTCCCATTTTCCCCATTCCCAGATTCCCCATTCCCAGATTTTCCCCATTCCCAGATTTTTCCCAAAATTCCCAGATTTTCCCAAAATTCCCAGATTTTCCCCATTCCCATTTTCCCCATTCTCATTTTCCCATTCCCACATTTTCCCCATTCCCAGATTTTCCCCATTCCCATTTTCCCCATTCCCAGATTTTCCCATTCCCAGATTTTTCCCATTCCCAGATTTTCCCCAATCACACATTTCCCTTTCCCATTTTCCAATTCCCAGATTTTCTCATTTCCAGATTTCCAATTCCCATTTTCCCCATTCCCAGATTTCCCCAGAATTCCCAGATTTCCCCAGAATTCCCAGATTTTCCCATCCCAGATTTCCCCATTCCCATTTTCCCCATTCCCATTTTCCCATCCCAGATTTCCCCCATTCCCAGATTTTCCCCAGAATTCCCAGATTTTCCCCAATCCCATTTTTCCCAATATTCCCGGATTTTCCCAGAATTCCCGGATTTTCCCCAGAATTCCCAGATTTCCCTCACCTTTTCGGGCTGGGCTCCGTCGGAGCCGCGCAGCTGCCGGGAGCTCTCGGTCACCAGGGCACAAACCCAGGATTCCTCCGGCACGGATTCCAGGGATTCCTGCAGAAACTGGCAGCGGGAACGGGGACGATGGGAATTCCAGGAATTCCCAAATTCCCGTGGAAAAAACCTTCGGAATTTTGGTTCCCCATCCCAAAATCCCTTTGGAATTCTGGGTTTCCCATCCCAAAATCCCTTTGGAATTCTCCAAATTCCCACCCCAAATTCCCTTTGGAATTCCCATTTCCCATCCTAAAATCCCTCTGGAATTCTGGTTTCCCACCCTAAATCCTTTTGGGAATTCTGGTTTCCCATCCCCAAATCCCTTTGGATTTTTGGTTTCCCATCTTAAATCCCTTCGGAATTCCCATTTCCCATCCCAAATTCCCATGGAATTCTGGTTTCCCATCCCAAAATCCCTCTGGAATTCTCATTTCCCATCCCCAAAGCCCCTTTGGAATTCTGATTTCTTATCCCAAATTTCCCTATGGAATTCTCAGGAACCTTTGGAATTCCCATTTCTCATCCCAAAATTCCTTCGGAATTTTGGTTTTCTACCCCAAATTCCCATGGAATTCTAAGAACCTTCTGGAATTTTGGTTTTCCCACCCCAAAGTCCCTTTGGAATTCTGGTTTCTTATCCTAAATTTCCCTATGGAATGCTGAGAACCCTTTGGAATTCTCCAAATTCCCACCCCAAATCCCTTTGGAATTCCCATTCCCACCCCAAAACCCCTTCAGAATTCTGGTTTATCCATCCTAAATCCCTTTGGAATTCCCATTTCCCACCCCAAAATCCCTTTGGAATTCTCATTCCCATCCCAAATTCCCTTTGGAATTCTGGTTTTCCACCCCAAATTCCCATGGAATTCTAAGAACCCTCTGGAATTTTGGTTTTCCCACCCCAAAGTCTCTCTGGAATTCTGATTTCCCATCCTAAATTCCCATGGAATTCTGGTTTCTTATCCCAAATTTCCCCATGGAATGCTCAGGAACCTTTGGAATTCTGGTTTCCCATCCCAAAATATTTCTGGAATTCTGGGTTCCTCCACCCCATAATTCCCATGGAAAATCCCTTTGGAATTCTGGTTTCCCATCCCTAAATCCCTCTGGAATTCTGGTTTCCAAAGGGATTTTGGGGCGGAAAATCCCTTGGAAAATTTTGGGAAAATCCCAAAATCCCTTTGGAATTCCGGTTTTCCATCCCGAATTCCCTCTGGAATTCTACGGAACCTTTGGAATTCTGGTTTTCCACCCCAAAATTCCTTTGGAATTCTGGTTTTTCCACCCAAAATTCCATTGAATGTTCAGGATCCTTTGGAATTCTGGTTTTCCCATCCCAAAATCCCTTTGGAATTCTGGTTTCCCATCCCAAATTTCCCCATGGAATGCTCAGGAACCTTTGGAATTCCCATTTCCCATCCCCAAAATCCCTCTGGAATTCCAGTTTTCCATCTCAAATTCCCTTTGGAATTCTGGTTTCCCACCCCAAATTCCCATGGAATTCTAAGAACCCTCTGGAATTTTGGTTTTCCCATCTCCAAAATCCCATTGGAATTCTGGTTTTCCACCCCGAAATTCCATTGAATGTTCAGGATCCTTTGGAATTCTGGTTTTCCCATCCCAAAATCCCTTTGGAATTCCGGTTTCCCATCCCAAAATCCCTTTGGAATTCCGGTTTCCCATCTCCAAAATCCCTTTGGAATTCTGGTTTCCCATCCCAAATTCCCTTTGGAATTCTGGTTTCTCATCCCAAAATCCCTCTGGAATTCCGGTTTCCCATCCCAAATTCCCTTTGGAATTCCCATTTCCCATCCCAAAATCCCTTTGGAATTCCGGTTTCCCATCTCCAAAATCCCTTTGGAATTCTGGTTTCCCATCCCA
>JAWMQZ010000422.1:0-11444 GCA_035584835.1 Tangara arthus | reverse complement strand
CTGCTCACCATTCACAAAACACTGCTCTTTCCTCAAAGGAAAGCAACACAAGGCTCTAGCAGCCTGCCCCCACCCCAAGAGTTTCCACCCAATTTTTTCCTCTACTTTCTACATCCTATGTCTTAGCAAAAGGGGTTTCTGCCAGCACAGTGGACACAGACCATTCGTTCATGTGCAACAGCACGCATTGGTGCTCCAGCCTGAGAGCTGGAACTCAGGAACTTGGGCAACTGTGCTTTGAGATGCAACCACAGCCAGAGAATGAGGCTGGGGGTGACAGCCTGGGGAGGAAGCTGGCCCAGCAATGGCATTGCACACAAGCTGTGCAGGAGGCACTGTCAGCATGACAGCCCTAAGAATGCCACACAAACCCCCATATAGTTATACACATTTATTGGATGCTGATTGCTCTGCATGTATGCCTGTACTGCTGCCTTTATAACCTTTTGGAAATGATCAGAGCTAGCAGGATTCACCCAGCATCAGGAGCTGATGCAGCCTGGCAATCTGCTGACTTACAGAGGCTTCTGGCTTCCCAAGGTGAAGCCACGGCAAGCCCTGCTGCTGCTGCTGCTGTGCCAGAGAGCCCCGGCTGGGCAGGGATGGCACCACTGTGCCGTGGGCCGTTTCTCCTTCCGGAGCTGGGCGGTGCTTTTGAAGCAGTAATGAGAGCTGGTGGGAGAAGGAAGGGGCCTTTTCCTGCGCCAGCACTTATGGACGCACTAGGGCCACTTTCAGGCTAGACTGTCGGCCCCCACCAAGTAAAGCAGAGGGACACAGCTGGAAAACGCTTCCTTTCGAGCCGTCCTGTGCCTCGGAAAAGAAGGGAGGCACGGGACAGGCGGAGCAGCAGGGCCCGGTCCCTCCTCCGTGCCTGCAGTGAGGGGCGGCTGCCGCTGGGCGGCGCCATGGGAAGGGAGCGCCCCTGCGCGGGGCGGGCGGGCCGGGGCAGCCGCCAGGGGGCGCCCGGGGCGGGGCGGGGCCCCTCTGGGAGGGGGGAGCGCCTCGGGCAGCTGCGAAGCCACGAACGGGACTGTCCGTGCGCAAGGCACAGCGCCAGGGCAATGCACAGCGCCAGGGCAATGCACAGCACCAGGGCAATGCACAGCGCCAGGGCAAGGCACAGCGCCAGGGCAAGGCACAGCGCCAGGGCAATGCACAGCGCCATGGCAAAGCACAGCTTCAGCGCAGGCTGACCGGCAAGGGAATGTTCCCGTGGAGTGCGGCATTTAGGCCTTTTGATTGCCAGTCCTGTGCTGAGCTGGCAGGGCACAAAGCCTCCTCAAGCACCGCTGCCTCCTCTCCAGCCTTCCTGCAAGGCAAGGCCTTTGCTGACAGGGTCCAATCAGCCAGGCTGGAGGCAGGCTCAGCTGATGTTGCAAAGAGCTGCTGTCCAAAACAAAAAAACTACAAAAGCCACACCAGAAAGGAAGTATTAGTTCCCAGGCTGAGTTCCTCACAGGCGGAGGCCGGATTCCTCTGCTTGCCAGAAAGATGCAGGAATAGGACATGAGGGCACTTTGTGCCCCTTACCTTCATGTCCAGCGCCTTTGCCATTGCAGGCCAACTTAGCTCAAAATCACAGTCACCCCTTTATCCAGTGTCTTCAGCTTGTTGAGATTTTTCCCATGGGAGCAGCCTGGAAATGCTGCTTGCTGTCCCAGGGCTTTGTTCCTGCCGGGAAACTCCAGAGACTCACTTCGGTTCCTCCTATCTAAAACACGGCCTGGGTAATAGTCAAAAAGATGAGCAGAGTAAGGTGTTCTTCAGCAAATGCCAATCCCTGTAAGGAATGCTGATTCCAGTGGGATTTAGGCCCAGGTGTTGTTCTTAGGAGCGCTGCAGTTCAGGGTTTCAGCAGCAGGACAAGAGCAGGCAGCTTGGCAGGCCTCCAGCATCTCCAGCACTCACCTGCCTTGCACATTCCTCTGCTTCCTGTAGCCATGGGCTGAACTCCTGCTCCTGACCTGCAGCCTTCTCCTGTTCCCTGTGGCACTGGCACCTGTTTGCTCCTTCCTGTGGCACGTTGTGGGGAAGTCCGGAATGAAATGACAGCGGAGAATTGCACAAAACCTGAACTTTGTATCATCTCCCCGTTTGGTGGTTGCAGCCATCCCCAGCACACATGGAGTTTGCAGTTCTGTGAGCTGTGCCATCCAGGAAGGAAAAACTAAGTTGGCCCAGGAAAAGCAGAATTATTGTAGTGAGCTCCTGCAGGCCAGAAATGAGAGTGCAGCAAAGGATTGAGAAATGGAGTGCTATGCAGTATGCACTGTGGGCAGGATAGAGATTTAAAAGCCACTTCCATGGAGGAATCTGACCTTGCACATTTCCCACCAGCTGAAGGGAGTGGGGTTCTGCAAAGGCACCAGGAGTGCCTTCAGTGTTGGACAGAGAACTTTTTCAGGAGAAGGGCTGCCTTGGGAGCTGGAGAGGAGGAGCAAATGCGCCCATGCGTGCACCCACGGAGTGAGGGCTGCTGCAGGGGCACTCCCCGCCATGCCAAGGACACGGGCGCTGCCCCGTGCAGAGGATGTGTCCCTGTCATATTGACAACACAAACGCTGTTCCAGTGCCATGCAAACACCTATGGGTAGTTTGTTACTCAGATGTTTTTCCCCACTAAGGTGTTGTTCTTCCTTGAGCGAGCCCTAGAGTTTTCTGGCAGACGTTAGCCATGCAGTAAATGGGCAGGAAGGACAGGCATTCCAATTTAGGGAACTCTCAGGGATATCACCAAAGCGTGAACAGAGCTGCTGCTATTGTGATGTCAGTGGAGGGCTGCCACGTCACAGCGTGGTCAGCAGGAGGTTGCCCTGGTGCACGCAAGGCCTCAGCGTCCAGAACAGCTCTTGGCGTTCTCGTTGCAGGAGGATCCTGTACAGAGGAGTTCTCTGGCAACAGTCTGTGCCCTGAAAAGGGACGCTTTTTCTTTTGCCTGCTGTTGTACGAGTCGGCAGACTCGTCTAGGCATCCTTTTGTTTCTCCTGCGGTTGTAGGGTCTGCAGACACATACAGGTGTCCTTTTATTTTCCTTTTTTTGTTGTACAGTCTGCAGACTTGTGCAGGTGTCTTTTGTTTTTTCCCTTCTGTTTGTACAGTCCGCAGAGTGCTGCGGGTCTCCTTTGTTCCTCTTTTCCTTGCACAGTCTGGGGACTTGTGCAAGTGGGTTTTTCTTCCATTTTTGTTTTACGGCCTGACAACTGTAGCAGCCCTGCTGAACTATGGAGCGAGTCCGTAGAGCAGTCGGCAGGGCTTTTTCAGCGGTGTCAGCCCGCAAAATTGTTAACGGTCTGAGACGTAAGTAGAAGTTTTTTCCTTGGGGGCAGCACATTGAAAGAAAAGTGCCATAAAGATGCCATAACTTTGGTAAAGCTCCTGCCAACAGTTTCAGCCATAAAGGGGGTGCCCCTTGCCCACCAGGGTGTGGACAACTTCCAAAATGCAGACTGGAAGAGTTTTGCAGGTGTCCTTCTAAAAACTGTGCAGTTCTCTAAGGAACTTAAGGAAGGCATCATTTTTCTGCATTCCCTCCTTAAAGGATGTGCCTCTCTAACTGGCCCCCCTCTGTGTGCTACAAGAGGGATTGGCTTTGCACTGAAGGGCAAATTGCTGAGCAGATAGTGTGGGCTCCTGAGCCCCAGAGCTGGGCCTGTGCTGTGTCCAAACAAAGCTGCAAGCACCAAGAGGAGTTCAGTGGAAGCTTTTATGGGGAATTGTTTACAGTAACCACATGACACATGCTGCATGCAATTTACAAAAAGAAAAGGAAGTCCAGAATAGGAAGGAGAAGAAAGCTGCTTTAATTGTAAGGGTGGACAATGAGCTCCAATGCAGGCAGTGACTGCTAAGGAACAATTTGCATCTTCCCGGCCCCAAGTTTCTAGTTCCTTAGTGGCAAAGCCGAGCAAAAGGAAGACGCAGCCTGCGTATTGGCCTGCAGTCCTGCTTGCTGTGCTACAGAACTGTTGCTCCTGGAGGGATGTTGTGAAAGGAAAATGCTCTCTGCTTGGGTGGCTTGGTTCTGTGGCATTCCTCAGCAGCAGCAGTCTTCTAACAGCGCCTGGTTTGTTCTCTCTTGCCCCTGGCAGGTCGCCTCAGAGGTGAAAGGAGTCAAGTCTACGGTTCGGTGAGTGGGACAGGCCCCCTTGACATTCCTGGTGCCTGAGGATTATGGAGCAAGCTGTGGGCTTGGCCTGTTGTAGTTGAGTGACAGGCTGGCAGGCCAAAAGAAAGTCCACATCAGTCCATGTCTGCATGAGCACTACCAAAATGATCCAATCAGTTTCCTCCTTTTCCATTGAAGAGGTTTTAACCTATGTAACTAATGAAACTACATTTTGCAGACAGAAGGCTGCATGCTGATTGTAGCCTGCCTGAAATATCTCCTTCAGAAGCATACACAGTCCTGTTGAAACATTAGTCTCATCAGCCCACTTGAAATGAGTTTTCGTGACTGAGGATCCCACTTGTATTGAAATTCATGGCTTCTCCTTAGGACCGCTGGTGATAGAGCTGAGGACAAATAAGGTTCTCTATGACAGCTTACTCCCTGTCCCTCATGCTGCTGTCTGTCTGCAGAGCACCACTGTAGCAGCAGCAGCAGCAGCAGCAGCAGCAGAAGCTGCTCTGGCTCCCTCTCTTCCTCCAGAGGCTAAAGGAGAGGCAAAGGATCACAAACCTCCACACGTTGTCAGTCCAGGGCCTGAGCATCCTGCAGCCATCAGTGGCAGCTTTGGTTGGTTCAGGGCAAAGCTTTGGTGCAGTGCAGAGCTGCAAGTTTCTGAGCCGGCAACTCTTGCCTTCTGTGGCTGAAGATGCTGAGGGCTGGAGTTCTGCCATGACCTAGCACTTCAGCCCAGCCACTGACACGTGGGAAATGGGGTCTGAACTCTCACATGCAGGCATCGTTTTCCTGCCATTCTGGCACGGACTGTGAACTTGCCTTGGTGTCAAAAAAGCGGCAGCATGATGTCCTTTAGTGGTACGGGTGGCAAAAGTGAGCCCCGTTGTGCACAGTGTCTGTGCAGGCTCCCTGCTGCCAGCAGAGAGAGGTCCCAAGGCGCAGTTCACAGCCTTGTGGGGAACACAGGAGCCACCGTTGCTGCAGGGACTTGCCCATCTCCACGCACTGTCTAAGTAGCTACAGTCACTGCTTTGACTACACCCTTAAGTTTGACATGACCCATGTTTGCTGAGAATCCTGAGCAGCTCTGCATGGCAGAGACAAGGTCTGTCTCTGAAGGGCTGGAATGCAGTTCCTATTGGCTGCTTCCTAATGCTTGAAATCCTGAGGGGAAGCCTTTTGACCAGAGCTGAGCAGGGAAATGTTCCCTGCTTCCATTCTGAGACTTTCAAAGCAACACAGGGTTAGTTGGTTACCCACAGAAACAGCCCCACTCAACAGCTTTTGCCTTCAGGGGAGCTGTGTGTCCGCTTGTTGCTTCTTGCAGCTCTCAGGAGCCAACTTCCCTGCTCCTTATTGCTTGTTTTGCTTTTTCCCTGTCCATTCCTTGCAGGCCCCGCCAGGAGAGCTTCTTGCCTCTCAGAACTCCTCGGCCCAGGCGGGAAAGGCAGAGCAGCAGGAGAGCACAGATAAAGAGTGCAATGCCCAAGAGTTCAGGTGTGTGTTAAGCTTTCTCATTTTCTCTGAGCAGGGCTGGGCATTGCTGGGCTTTAGGAGGTCCAGAGTCAAAGAAGAAATTTGGCTTTCTCATCGTTTGACTTGCTCAGCATAGACGGGGGAAGGCAACCTGTGGGCAGGTCTGGCTGCCTCCTGGGACTCGCTTCTCAAACCTTGACAAAAAGTATGCTGAACTGGACCAGAGTAAAAGCAAGGGAGGTTCAGGCTGGGTTTATGGAAAGGAAAGCTTTCAACTGCAAAGGCAGCAGAACAAGCGCCTCAAAGAGCTTGTGCAGGTTCTGCCCTTGGAAATTTGGAAACCCCAGCTGCATAGAGCCTTGAGCAGCCTGTCCAGATGCCATAGCTGACTCCAAGTGCTTGGAGCTGAAGATGGGCTTAAAGGCTTCCCGGCATCTCTGCCAACCTAAACCATCTTGGGATCCTTTAATTATTGGATAGGAAATTTGTACCCACGTTCTCCTCAAGCTATAGCTTGCAGGCTTTTTCCTTGTTGCGCTAGTGAAAGCGAGAGTAATTGTGGGAGTGCTCATCTGGACTTACCAAGCCTCTCTTAGCCAAAGAGGAACTTTTGCAAGTCCGGTATCCACGGTATCAGAGAGGAGCACTAGCAGGCAGGAAGCTGTTAAGCTGAGAGTGCCTGAGCTTCCTGGAAATGTTTTGTGGCTTCTGGAAGCTAGTTGGACTTCCTCCCTGGTAACTCTTTCACCTGCACAAATGACAAAGAGAGATGGTGCTCTAGAGAGGGAATTCCAGCATCCTCTTGAGGTGGAAGCAGAGGGCTGTTGGAAGCCTCTGAGACTGCCCTGTGAAGGACATGGTGTGTAGTCCTGGTCTTGCAAGGAGACTGTGTTTCAATTAAAGGCTTGTTTGTCTGTCCCCTTGTTGTAGATGGAAGGAGTTGGCTGCATTTGAGAGGAGGCACCACTCCCCACGAGAGAGGGCGTTGGAAGTGGCAGCAGAGACAGCGGAGGAACCGCAGCTTCCGAGGGACCTGCTGAAGGAAGAGGTTCCTCTGGCAGTGCCAAAGGTACGCTCACCTTATTCCTAGGCAGCACTTATGGGACAGGGAGCTGCCCCTAGCAAGTGCGCCCCAAATGCTGCTTCTGGTAGCAAGCCAAGACTGAGACTGTCTTGTTGTTGTTCCTCTTGAAAAATGGTGCCCCCTCCATTTCCAGGTTTGCCGCCGGCAGCGGCCAGCCCGCAGGGGTCTGGAGAAGCTGCTCCAGGAGTTCTCTCGCCAGGGGCACACACTGCCCCGGGTGTGCAGAGAGAAGGCGGTGCAGGCACAAGAGGATGCTGCCCTGGAAGCCCGACTGGCAGCCATGGAGCGGGAGCTACGAGGCCTTTCAGAGCAGCTGGCAGAGGCCAGGTAAGGGCAGGGAGGAGACCCTGGGCGGGACATTATAGAAAGTCTGGAATGACAAAGGGGGTGAGCATTAAGTCGGGATTTACTGCCTCCTGTGTGCGCTGCAGATGTTTCTCAGACAGAGAAGTGAAGAGATATGAGAAAAAAGAAAAGGATACTGTGACCTGTGTGTTACTTTTCTGACAGCTCAAGCTATCAAAGCTCTTTTGGGCGTCCGCCTGGGACCCCTTGCACATTCCTGTGCCAAGTGCAAAGCAAGCCATCTTGGCACTGACAGGAGTACTAGGGAAACTGTGCAGATGTTTGCTGCTAGCAGGAATTTCCCTCAGGCTTTGGTTTCTCCTTTAGTGCATCTTAACATCCATCTTTCTTTGCCAAGTAGTTTGACATGGCATTTTCAGAATTCAAGGCTCTTACATGTGAATGTTATCAGTAGGGTGCTGATGCTTCAGGTGAAAGCTGCAGCGCTGTGCTGAAAATCTTGAGACCCTTCTGAGCTAACTCTTGTCAATTATGGTGCAGGGCCTAGAGTTGCTTACAAGCAGCAGCAGAAGAAGGGAAAGGTCTTGTGGCTTCTCCACAGTGTCCGGGGATTCTTGCTGAGCACTCATCCACCCACCTCTGTTACCTGTCAAGGCCCTTTGGCTGCTGCCTTTTTAGAGTGTCAAGACATTTGGGCACTGCTGGCTCAGTTTGCCAAAAATCAGGGGAGCGAGCCTTCTTGTTCATGAAAATCCAGTAATTTAAATGGCAGGATACCTGCCATGCTTTCTTCAAGACAGTGCTTTTTCAGATAAAAACCTAGTTCTGGTTTCTTACTCATGCTGGTAGAAGCCAGGGCTTTCATATATCATTCCTTGCATTCCTTTAGTCCCTTTTACTTTGAGAGCATCTGGTAAACAAAGTATCTCTACATGCACTAGGAATAGCAGTAAACACTGAGGAGTCAGCCAGGAGAACATTGGGTTCTGTCCCCCTGCAGAGTGACTTGGAAGGGCTGATGAGCTCAGGGCTCTGAGCAGAGGCTGGGCTTTTGCTTGTAGACAGAGACTTTGTGGGCACAGCCACCCATGAGGGATATGTCAGGCAACAGCAATTTGACCTTTGACTGCTGAGATCAAACTCAGCTGGCCTTTCTGTGCTGGGCTAGGTCATGAGGAAAAGCTGGCCAACCACCTGCAGGGTCCTGCTTTGCTATTTTAAGTGGCAGAGACAATCTTGCTGTAGCTGAGTTTCCATGCACACCGTTTTCCATGCTCAGGATAGGTAACTGAAGGCATGTCTAACTGGAGAAACTGCCCCTGTGTGCCAGGAAGAATTGCTCTTCATCTTCACACCTTGTAGGTCAGAGAAGGAGAGCCTGCAAAGCAGCCTGCTGGAGGCTCAGCGGCACGTATCAGAGCTGGAGATCGCCAGGAGCCGTCTGGAAGCCCAAGTGCGCACAGTCACACGGGCCAAGGAGGCGATACTCGGTGAGAGCCTCGTGCGCTTTGTTCCTGCTGATGGCCCAGCCTAGTGCAGTTGCTCCCAAGCCTGCTCTGTCTGCAGGGCTTCTGAGGAGTGAAGGAACTGAGCACAGGTCCCTCCTTGCCTGAAACTGAAAGGGCTTAAGGTCAGTAGAGTCTCTGCTTGTGTAGTCTCTGACTGTTGCCGTGTGTCATGTTTGCAGAGGATGTGAAGGGCCTCCGTCAGGAGCTGCAAGCTGTAAGATCTCTCAGCAAGCAGCAGTGTGAAGAAATGGCTCAACAGCTCCGCTGGGCAGAAGAGCAGAGCAGCAAGGCTCTCAGACGCTGGCAATCTGTTCAGGAAGAGGAAAAAAGGAAGCTCCAGCAAAACATGGTAAGCGACAATACGCACCTGAAGTTTTCAGGCAAGCTTGGTGGCCTTGCTTAGCAGAAGAGCAGCCTGAGTGACATGGCTGCAAGCACCTGCTCTAGGCTACACATTGCTGGGCCAGGCAGCAGAGGGCTTCAAGGGCTCCTGCTAGAAAGCCCGTGAAGACCAAGAGGTCTGGGTGTTGGGACAGTGCATGCAGCCACGGTTTCAGGTTGGGCATAAGCCAAGTTCCCCAGAGAGCTGGGTGGTCACCACCCAAAGCACGGCAGTGAAGGATCTTCCCCACAGCCTCGTGCCATGCAGCAGGCGGCTGCTGACCTTGCTGCACTCTGCACTCCCAGCAGCTGGGTTCCTTGCTTTCTGTCCTTCCACAGTGGACAGAGAATCTCCCCTTTGGGCTTGAAGCATACGCAACAGGCCCCGTGTTGCTGGTATTCCAGCTGGTGGCCTGTCTTGTGACTAGGGCATCGGGGTGCTGGCTTCCTCCTCATCCTGCAGTCCACCTGCAGGTTTTCCTTGATCAAAGGGCTGGGGGAGTTTGAGAACAGAGCCTGTGAGAGCAGGCAGAAATCCAGAGGAGAGAGGGGCTAGGAAACAGGCAGCCGTCAGAGTGGGGAAGGAAGGCGGAATCTCCTTTCCTTCCACCTGCTGACCCTCCTGTGAAGTTCCCGGTTAGAAGTGCTGGAGGGCACAAAGCCACTACTGGGTACTCTTCAGGTGGGGGGCTTGTGGGAGGGATGAAGCTATCATTTTTTTCTTTGGGGAGCATGGCTGGGTCTTCATCTGGAAGTGTCTCTTCCTCTCATCAGAAGAGATGTCTGGAACGGCAGCGCTTGGAGGCGCAGGCGATGCTGGAGGAATGGGAAAGCTTCCTGGCAGAGGTACAGAGGGAGCAGGAGACAAGGCTGCTTGAGATGAAGCAGGATGTTGCCATCAGGCAACCTGAATAAGAAAAGATGGGAACTAGAGCCAGTCAAGAGGCAGCACAGAGTGTGAAAAGAAAGTTTATGTGTTGCTTTGGTCTCCTCTGGGCTCCTTATGGGCACTGCTTCTCTGGAGACTGTCTGTCTGTCTGTCTGGGTGGGACTGCCTCTTAGCTGGCCGTTGGTAAACATGAGAAGGAGAACAAAATGCTTTTGGAAAGCTTGCGCACCTCAGTCTTGGTTGTCACACAAGTGGTGTGTGGGACAATGAAAGGCATCTTCTCTTTGTTCCTGTGCAGCTCCAGGGTCAGAAGGCGGCTGTCTTAGCCAAGGTGCACCAGCTGCAAAGGGAGCTAAACCAAAGCCGGCAGCAGCTGGAGCAGCTGAGGCAGCAGCTGAATGAGGAGCGGCTGAATGGGCAGGTGAGCCTGATCAGGCAGGGTGCAGAGGAAAGGGCAGTGATGGGGGCATGAGCTGGACATCTCAGGGAAGGGGAGGCAAGGACTACTGCAGGCACTGGGAGCACAGAGCCTGGCAGGCTCCAGCGCTGAGCACCAGGAAGAAGAGTTGGGATGGAAGGGTGAGAGCTGGGTGGAAAAGCAGAATGGAAGTGCCTATGAAACTTGGAATAGAGAAGCCTGAGAGTGATGGCAGGAGCGAGTAAGACTTTTCTTGACAGAATATCAAGGACAAGATGCAGGCAGAGCTGCAGGAAGCTTGGAGGATGATGAAGGCAGCGGAGGAGAGGCACAAAGAAGAAATGGAAAGGATGTGCAAGATCCAGCTGCAGTACAGGCTGAGAGAACAAAAGCAGGTGAGTGAAAGAGCAGTAGGCACTGCAGTCGTGCAACAAGTGGTCTCTGCTCTTCTCACCTTTCCCCTGCAGAGCAGCAGGTGGATGGGGGCAAGGCCCCTGACTGCCATGCTCTGTGGTCTGCATTGCAGCTCGCCAGCACGACACTTGCTGGGCCACTGAGTCTCACCTTTGCTGCCCTGGGCATCAAAGCTAGTGCTTTGGCCGGTGGGCCAGCAATCCTGTGAATGTATTTCTGCTGGCTTCTTAGTGCCCACTTTCTTTATTGAGGGGTTTGTTCAGGTGAACATGGTGACCCACACAGATTCTGAACAAGTTGTCCCTTTCCATGGTGAATGCAGGCCTCAGAACAGGATGATATTTTAAGTTGTCCTTTCCATTTCACCATCTCTGCTGTGGCTGGCTGTGACAAGCTGTAGTCTCTGACTGCTTGTTTGGGTTTGACTTGAGGTGGAAGACTTGACAGCTCAGTGTGCAGCCTGACACCACTGTTGTTCCCGATGGCAGGCCTGTGAAATGTGCTGTCAGGGGCATCTCTGCCAGGCACCCTTCTGACACAAACAAATTTCTTGTCCCAGATGAACGAGGGCTCTGCCATTGCAGGCGCCGCTGCAGCAGCATCCTCCGAAGAAGCCTCCCCTCCGCAGCCTGAGAACCCGAGCAGGAGCAGCTCGCCCCGCTCCGGCCAGGAGAGCGAGAAGCCGTGCCTGAAGCTGCTGAGTACGTCCTGGGGATTTCTTGTGCAATCCAGCAGTGTCTTATAGTGTGTGTGCTTCAGCATGAACTGTAGCACATCTTCCCCCTGACTTTGGTGTCCGAGAGACATTTTGGACTCCCTACAGAAGCCACTGTTGTGCTTGG
>JAWMQZ010000421.1:0-11499 GCA_035584835.1 Tangara arthus | reverse complement strand
GCCGGGGAGAGAGAATGGGTCCTGTTGCTACGGCAAATGAGCCCTTTTCTGCCGAAGGCTGATAAAGGCGGGTAATGTGCTGCGATTTATATTTATTTTCCCCTTTGAGTGGGACTTTTTTTTTTTTGTGCCTTGTAGGGAAGTCTTGCGTGTCCCACATCTCTGACTTAATAATCACGTGGATTTGTTGTGTTTGTGGGACTGGCGAACTAATGAAAGAACTGATTTGTGTCTCTTACTGATGTACCCATGAAAAAATCTTCATTATGTGTGCGCTTTTAAAGATGTTGTAAATGTTGGATAATTTTCATGGTCCTATTCTTTATTGAAACGTAATAAAGCATTACTTTTGTAATTCTTTGTAATTCTTTCTTCACAATTTATTACTTTTTGAAAACAAAAAGTGGTCTGGAGGTGTTATTTTGTGCTGGGTTGTCTGTTGGCTGCATGAGTCCATTCTGCTGCAGTGACTCCTAAAAGGCTTCAAGTTTTGCACGTACACACCTACTTTTACTTTTTCTGAGTTATTGTTTAAATTTACTATGAATATATATTCGAGGTATTTTTATTTTGTTCTGGATTGTCAAATAAATGCTATCCCACACAGTGGCTGTATACCATCTTTCTTGGCAGGACTTATCCTCTGGTTAATTTTGCCTGTGTGCAGGGCACAGGTTTGGGGGTTTTTTGCTGGTCAACTATTTCTCAATTTGTTTGATCCTCCCCCTCTTTTCCCTTTTTCCAACCGATGCCTTTTACTATACAATGCTTCTTGAATGTTAAAAGGTTTTGCTTGGTAATTTTGCACATTTTTACATTTCAGCCGTCACTGTTTTGTTGGTTTTGTTTGTCCTTTTTCACCACCTTTTCTCAGAAGTTCTCTGTCTCAGGGGAGATGGCAGTGGGGACTTTTCTCTCTCCGTAAGACCTTTTGTATGTGTTATTTAATACAGGTTATGCTGGGCCACCACCCTGATACGTATTTTGATTTGCAGGTAGGCAGGCAGTGTTTACATCTGTTTATACCTATTAATATAAAATTATTTGTTCTACAGGTACAGGAAACACATATTTATCTTTGCATATCAACATTGATGGTGCTTGTAGGGCAGATGAAACTCTTCCTGCTGTCATGGAAGCAACCAAGAGCCTTGCAAGCACTTGCTCATTCCTCCACCAGTGAGACTGGGGAGAGAATCAAAGGGGTAAAAGAAAACTCATGGGCTGAGATGAAATCAGTTTAATAGGGAAAGCAAAAGCTGCACTCACACACAAGAAAACCAAACCAAAGAATTAATTGACCACTTCCCATGGGCAGGCGGGTGTTCAGCAATCTCTGGGAGAACAAGGACTGATCACTGTAATGCTTATTTGGGAAGATAAATGCCATCACTTCAAATGCCTTGCCCTTCCTCCTTCCTCCCCCCAGCTTTACATACTGAGCATCAAGTGATAAGGTCTGGAATTTCCCTTTGGGCAGCTGGCATTACCTGTCCTGGCTGTGTCTTCTAAAAATCTCACAGGCACCCCCAACTTCCTCACCTGTTGTGGCAGCATGAAAAGCACAAAAGGCCTTGGCTCTGTGTGAGCCCTGCTCAGCAACAACAGAAACATCACTATATTATCAACCTGGTGCTCAGCACAAATGCTAAACATAGCCCCATACAAACCACTGTGAAGAAAATTAACTCCAACCCAGCCAAACCCAACACATCTAGAATCACTGTCTTTGCACAGTATTTATCATTACACTTACTCAAGGAAAAAAAACCAAATATTTATATGCAGTCTTTCCCCTGCTATCACTGCATTTATGGGTTACAACATAGATAGAACACAATAGAGAACTCAGCAAAACTTCTGCATGACTATAAAACATATTCTTCCCTGCCTATTACTGCTCTCAGTATCTGATATCACATACCTTTTCCTTGGCAGTGCTGAGTGTGGCTTTCTCTCTATTTATATTCAGATGACCCATTTTGGTCTCTTCAGGACTCCTATAAGAATTACTTTTCCCTTTTCATGTGGCACATTTGGTTTTTAATCAGGTTTTTTTTGGTACATCTTCTCTATAGCTTTTCTTTAATTTCATTTCAAATGTATACGTGCTGATAGTCTTGCAAATTATTCAATTAAAAAAATTAATTTTATTTACGTGGTTTAATGAGCATAGTTATTCTGCCTTGCAGACTGCCCAGTTCACCTCCCTTGCCCAGTGTAAATTGGCAATTTGTCAAAAGTTGAAATCTCTTTTAGAATCCATTTCTTGATGCTTTTTAGTTCACTAGATCTCTTTGTGTGGTGCTTATTGTGCAGTTTATATTAATATTAATAAGCCTTTGCTTATTTTGAAGTCATATTTTCTTGATCTTGTCTGTATTAGACCACCTTAAATAGTCAACTTTTTTATCATTATCCAGGGACCATCACTTTCTAAGCATTCTTAAGAAAAACTCTGAAGAACTACAACAGGTCTCAGTGTAATTTGTTCCTAAGCAATACCTTAGCATCAAAGGAATAAACCCCACAGATTATTGAGAGTAAATTTTTATTATGGCAAATTTTTCATAGAATTCTTGTAGATATGACAGCAATATACAAGTACATAGAATAGATTCATGCATTACAGTGTGCTTGGGTTATTTGAGGAAATATTCTATATTTCAAGGTTGTCCATGCAATGCTTACCCAAATTTATCTTTTCCACACCATGTAGCTTAATTTTCTTGTTTTTATTTTAACATGCTTTATTTGTGTGTCACTTTTCTAAACTTCTTGCCAGCATCTGTGGGTATAAAGTAAGCGTGTGAAGTGTTGAAGTATTAGGACACTTCTGAAGATAGACAAAATTAAACCGAAAGGAGGAGCAAACAACCTGTTTACAGGAACTCAAACATTTCAGTGTTATGAAAAAGAAAAAAGGAGTTCTAAGCAATCTGAATTCACTGAATTCTGAAATAACACTTCATTTCCTATATGACATCTTTTATTTTATGGCCAGTCTCATGTAAATGGCCCATGTTCATCCTTCACTCCTGATGGTTCATCTACATGGGTTATTTTTTTACTCAGAACCAACAGCTGAGTATATGCATTACGAATTTTCATCTATCTATCTATCTATCTATCTATCTATCTATCTATCTATCTATCTATCTATCTATCTATCTTTTCCTGTTAATCAGGACAATAGGATAAGACCATGGGCAAAATCTTTTCCAGATCAGGCAGCATTAGCTGGAAGAGCCTGAGCTGTTCCGTGGTGTGGGCAGGCAGTCAGGGCACGCTGCAGTGCAGGACAGGTTGGGGATGGCAGGACTGAGTGAGAGAGTGACTCCACTTCTTTGCCCATTCTAGGAGTGCCAGCAATTCAGCACTTCTCTTCCCCTCTGCATCTGCTTTCAATCTCTCATCCTGACATTCCTCCCAACACTCCTGCCCATCCCAAAAGACAACCATCCCCTTGAGGAGGCTGTTGAAACAATGTGATTTTCAAATTTGTTTTCTCTTTAATGATCTGCTTTTCTTTTCAGGAAAGTTGTTAGCTGAGCTGAAGGAGTTACTGATCTCTCAGTGGATCTGCCAGCACATGTACTTTTACATCCTTAGGAGAATTAATATTAACTTAGAAACTCTCTATGGTATGTTTTTTTAAATCAGCTAAAAGTATCCAGATGGAAATACTGGAAATCAGAGATACAGATTTGGTTCATCTCCTAAAGCAAAAGCTTATGATAGTGTTACTTTATTTAGCTGAAACATTTGTGAGGGAAAGGAATAATCTTTTTTTGCATCATCTTCCTAGGGAGATGAGCATCCCAGAGCACTATCATATTAAATGCACAAGCCCAGCTAAAAATAGAGATGGATTTTTGCTGAGAGTGATGATCAACACCACTAGATATTACAGAACTTGTCTAATTCCACTGAGAGGAAAAGAAAATATTTTTGAAAGTTGCAGCACAAGCAAAATTAAGGCTTTGTGCGCTCTACTGACATGGAGACTCCAGGCTGTCAATCCCTGCACAGCCCCTGTCAGTTTGGCCAGTCGTTATCCCCACACAATAAAGCAGAATCACACCTTTCACACCTCAGTGTGTGCCTAAATTACTGCCAGACTCTCTGAAGTTCAGTCAGCTCTGTCCTAATTTTCCTTCTCATTCGCCTGGGCTAATCTGATGAACCTGGGTCAGGGACTGTGTGCCCCTGTGGGTCTGTCTGTCTGTCTGTCTGCCTGCCCAGGGCACAGCAGGATTTCCTCCTGGCTGTGCATCAGGCAACCACAGTTACCTGCAAGTGTGTGCCCAAGGCCAGAGCTGATACACCCAGAGCTGCACTGCTCCAGGTGGAAGCTGGACACCAGCTTGGATCATGGCAGCTCCTGTCCCCCCACAGTGGAGTCAATCTCTGACAGAGCATTCAAAATCACATTCAAATAATATATGTGGGTTTTACCTATGGTGCTTACCTGTTGCAAGGCAATAACATTTTTCACTCTTGTTCATTTTTCTATATAAGTATAGTAATTAAATATTGATCTTATTAACACTATCTACTGCTCATTCTATTCTGTATGAACTCCTTGTGCCTACAAGGTGCTTTGGCAATCAGCTGTCTACACACACACTGGGGATTGGAAACTAATGGGAACTTCACTGCCTATAGATGTGGACTTGGACTTCTGGATCATAATGATTTGCTCAAATGGCAAATCCATCCATCCTTTTTGTGAAGAACAAAATAATCTTTGTTTTCCTGATGTGCAACAGGGAACTTGCCATGATCTGTATAGCATTAATATCTTGGGCTCTCTAGGTGTTTTGGATGTCATTAAATAACAATAGACTTCAGAATTTTCATTTATTTACTTTTTTCCAACTATAGTTTCCAATTTCACTGCCTATCCTCCTCTTGTGCCTGATTCTAACTCACTCTTCAGAACTATCTCACCACCATTTTCCACCTTTTCTGCACCTAATTAAAAAAAAAATCTTCCCACATTTGAAAACCATACATGAATTAAACAAATATGTTCAACACTCAGAAGCACTACAATGAAAATTACTTGAATGTCTATATCACCAGAAAAGGAACAGAGAATAAAACAGGATTTTGTATCTTTGTACCATTGTAGCATTGTGTGAAATAGTTCCACCCAGCACAGTGTGCACATTTCTGGCCTCTAAATAAATAAACTATTGCAAGAGGCAAAGAAATTTCTGAGAAAAGTGATAAAACTGATTTAATGCTTAAAATGGCTTTTCTACTAAGCATACTAGGACACCTTCAGAACAATGACCACTGACTGAAGGTGTTCTCTCTAATCCTTATTACCTAGGAGGTCAGTGGTTAAATCTATCAAACTTAGTGAAGTCTAATCTAATCATAAAATTAGTTACAACCAAAGGGTTACTGATATCAGAAACGCTGTCTAAATTTCATAGGCAGTTTTTAAAAGTGAATAGATCTTTACTCTATAGGCTTTTTTCAAATCAGAGAGAAGAGAGAAAGATGATGTGTGGAAAGAAGAAATCGGTGCTATCTCTCTCCTCAGAGGAATCAATCCTGGATTACACAGCTGCTTGCACAAGCCCTAACACTGGTGGTAAATAGTTCATAAACTGATCCATTTAATTACATGCATGTCCTTAGGATCAAGTTTGGTTTTTCTGTAAGGTAAAAAACCAAAAGCAAAAACAAATCCCCTCCCCAAAAAACACCAGTCCCGAACAAAAGACTGATTCTACTCTTTCCTCCCTCCGAACCCCGGCCAAAACACAAAACCAAACCAACAAACAAAAAACTTACCCTCAAAAAAGCTCCTATTCGAGTGCTTAACTACTGCTTTTTCCTGGGCTTCCAAGTTGCTAGCACCCTGGTTTGTGCTGGTATTCTCATGATTCTCTCAGAAAATACTTGTGAAGGCTATAGAGGAATCCCATAACAGGAAAAACCTGTACCTTCTACAGGAAGAGGACTTGTTTTCTATTTGAGAAAAGAGGTATCATTTGTATGCAGAGTGCAGAGGCCTGAAACAATCAACCTCTCCAAGATGTGATATGCAGAGGTGCCTCCTGGGGAGGAAAAAAGGTTTGTTTGCATCAGCCCCGTTACTATGGCAGGGCTGTTTCTGTACCTACAGCCATGCACTGGGTCTTCTAGGATGGAATGGGCGAGGGGAGGGGAAGGATGCAATGATCCTGATGCTGCTGATAGAAGTATTTTATCATGTAGGATGGACCATTGCTCTCTCAGCTTTGAAGCCTGCAGAACCAAAATAATATTTTCTAACAGAGCACGCTGGAACATCCCAACTGCTGCTTGAGTTGTTTTGGTTTTGTGGTGGGTTTTTTAGTGTCTCATTTTTTTGGTTTTTTTGGTTGTTGGGGTTTTTTTCCCCCTTAGGCCGGGCAGCAGCCACGGTATAAATAAACGTCAGTCAAAAAACACAGAGCAGAGGTTGACAAAAGGAGCACTAAAAGATTTCAAAACACGGGCTGGTTTTACCAGCAGGTAGGGCGGGATGCTCGTCACTCATCGCGGTGTCCTCCAGCGGATCCATCGTCACTGGCTGCGGATTAAGGGAAGGAAAAGGACTCGGGGGCGCGGCGGGGGCAGGGAAGGCAGCACAGGGAATGGAGGGGAAGGGGTGAGGGAGGGAGGAGGAGGAGGAGGAGGAGGAGGGAGGGAAGCTGCTTCCCGGGCAGGATTGGTTGGAAATTGCTGCAGCCCAGGCGGGCGGTGCCTGCGGCCCCCGCTCCCCGCCGGGCCGAGCCGGGCCGGGCCGAGCCGAGCCGGGATGCGGCCCCGAGGGAGCGCTCCGGAGCGATGGAGCCTCCCCTTCCCTGAGCTGCGCCGCGGGAACGACACGGATGTCACAGAGGCAAAGGGAACGGCACACAAGGGTCGAGCTCTCGGCAATCCGCTTTCCTGTTGGTATCAGATATATTATATCTGACACCTATACTCTATATATATATACACGTATATACGTATACAGACCCAAAGCATTTCTGTGACCTGCAAACAGACGCAGTTTGCTGCCGCTGCGTTTCTACAGCTCTAGAAGCTGCAATTGGCTTCCACTTCCACAAAAACGTCCTGAGCGCCAGCATCAATGCCTTCAAAATTGTGAGAATAGAGAAAAGCGAATTTCTTACATGTTTATCAAAGTCTTAACTGATCTTGTACTATGTATTTTAGAGAAATAATCAGTAACTTATTCTTTAAAAAGTACTTTTGGTGTCTAAGCAGATCTAGGTTTAGGAAAAGTAAATTAGTAATAGTATTATTTAAACTTTTTACATAGAATAACACCAGACTTGTAAGATGTTCCAACTGTATTTTATTTTGGTTTGCTATGTAAGATTGCGGAAAGATACTAGAGAAACTAAAAATTTGAGTGAAGGAATTTGAGAGCAATTTAATAAAAGAATTATAAAAGCTTAACTGTGATGCAAAAGTTCGTTTAAGTTTTACAAAGAAGAGCCTGGAGCATCGTGGGGATAGCATTGGTATTAGGTAATTAATTAATTTCCATTCACGTTTGGTCTAGGTAAACACTCTAGCTTGCCTACATTATCAATAAAATTTCTAGACTAAAGCAAATTCTCATGAAACAAACAAAAAAAAAATAAAATCAGATCTTCCTCTAAGACTTTGGAAGACTGCTTACTACCAAGGGACTTTGAACAGTATTTCTATCCTGTACTCAATCTGGTCACTGGACAAAAATCAAGCAGAGACAGTCTTTTTATAAAACAAACTTAAAAACCCAAACAAAAAGCCTTAAAACCAAACAAAAAAACAAGACCAAATCAATGTGAATAAGATTTTTGGAAGGAAATGAATATCCAAGGACTTTTCCTGGCATTCTGCGGTTACTAAGACAAAGCCTGATAGTAAATGTTCTTTTATACTATCACTTTTTTAAAATTTGATTCTCAGAATCCTTCTGAATGTTTCTGCAACTGAGCATAGTTTCATTTTGGTTTGGGAGGGTTTTTTTGTTTGCTTCTTTTAATATTGTCTTGCACATTATCTCTCCCTGCTCTATGGAAAAACAAGAAGCTGTTGGATAACTACAAGTCAAGTAGCATTTACTTGGGAGAAAGCAATCAGAGAGATTGCCCTACCTATGCTATGGTTAGTACTTTACAGCATAAGGATATATTTTGTGTGGACCTAAAGTTCAAAAGTAAATTAGGGTCATATGATATTAAATGTTTATTTCATGATCAAAAGCATCTGTGATGCACTGTTCTTAAATCTAAAGCCTTCCTCCTTTTTGAGAATTTAGATTGGCTGGATAGATGAAACTATATTTGGGAAGGGAAACTCCACATCTGCAATGAAATAAAATATTCTGCTTTCAAAAAAACCACCACTTTCAACCCCCATTTGTCCCATACTCAAAGAGGTCATCTAATGCATTTCTCTCTTCTATTTCAATATATGAAAACCTTTTATATATTGAAATAGCCTTTCATTTAACTGTGGTATGCAGACAGAAAATGTGTGCATTTATTACAAGCAGTTACCCACGGTAGAAGAACATATTGCCTTTCTCCATTAGTTGTGAATGACTGGCCAGGAGAAACTCAGATATGCAGCAATTGTATGAAAACATCCCAGGCATAACTTAGCTGAAGAAAAAGAGGAGTTAGCATACAGAACTTATCAAATCTCCTCTGCTAACAAAAATATATTTAAACCCATCATGAAAATCCTGTTGGTGGCATAGAGAATGCCACGATATTTTAAAATCTCTGTATAAGGAAAGCCAGCTCATTATATGAGCTGTCTCAAGGAGGAAACATGGCTAGAAAATTGTGAACTTAATGGATTACAATACTGAGCCTAACGAGTGTCTAGTGAGGAACATGATAGAAAAAACAAAACAAACACTTCACACTAGAATACAGCCTAGCTATACCTTATTTGAAAACTGTTAAAATATATGTTTTTCAAATGATTTTTAAAACATCAGCGGGGGGCAGGGTGTGGGAAGTAAGAAATAAACCCAACAAAACCAAAACATGCAATTTCCAAGAGAAGCAGAACATAAATACTGAAGTGCCTGAGAAGGAAATATGAACATTGCTCCTGAAAAGAAATGCTCCCTCTTCATACCCTGTGTTCAAGGGCAAAAATGAAACCCGGGAGGCCTCTGTTTCAGGATTTTCAAATGGCCCAATCAGAACCTTGTACAAATCAATTCCCTTCTCTAGGCCCACATAATCTCTTCCTTCTCTACTAAATATACACCAATGGAAGCTTATTTTGCCAAATATGCAAAATAGAGCAAAATTGCAATCATGAAACAAACAAAACAAAACACAAAAAAAACCTGAAGTGTTTTAAACCTAATTCTAGCCTAATTCTACCCTCAAATTTCAGAATGGTTACCAATAAAGTCCTGCAGTTACTGCTGTGTCAAAGTCCGGCTCATAATGGTAGATGATTAATATCTAATGCAATTTCGTTCAGCAGAACAGAGATTATTAAAAAAAAGACAGGGAAAAAAAGTCCTCTGCCTATTTTGGGAGAGAAAAGGAAAAGCCAAAATAACAAACATGGAAAAAAAAACACAAAAAAAACCAAAAAAAAAAAAAAAACCAAAACAATACCACCAAACAAAGGAAAAGAACACAACATTTGAAAATTGTTTAAGAATCATATACCGCTTAGAAACAGACCCACGATTCTTATCTTGTTTCCAAGCGAGATTTCAGCCGGGCACTCCCACGTTATCTCCCTCTGCCTAAAAAACATTTTCCATTAACACAACGCCCCAGTGACTCACTCCTCCGCCTCCTGAGGCACAACACCGGGAAAAAAAAAAAAAAAAAAAAAAAAAGCAGAGTTTTCCTCGCCTTGGTTCACAAGGGAGGATTTAGGGAACAAAGAGAACCCCCTCCCCAGCCCCTGGCAGCCTCATTCGGAGGCTCACGGCGCTGCATTCCTGCCTTCCCTTCGGGCAGCTGTCCGCTTAAAACATTGCTGAACGAAAAACAAACTCAAGCGTCATTTATCTACACCTATTCGAACAACGGAGGGAACGCCGTGTTCTTTACAGTGGGAACAAAATTAAAAATAATATTAAAAAAAAAAAAAAAAAAAAAAACAAAGGTAAAACCCCTAAAAATTACCCTGTTCAGAGGAGAGAGGAGCTGCCGCCGTCCCCAGCAGCGCGGCCGCCCGGAGGCACCAATGGCGCGGAAGCTCCTCCCTGCCAATCCCGATCCCTCGCCCGCTCCCGGGATTGAGCAGCCCCTGGCACCCCGAGAAGAGGGACGCAGAGGCTGGCGGAGGCAGAGAGCACAGCTTCCACATCGCCAGGGCCGTGCCTCCTTCTCGGGGTGCCAGCGGCTCCCGCAGCCAAGCAGGCCCAGGCAGCCGTAGCAACCAAGGACCCCAAAAAAGACAACTAAGGCTACCAAAGCCAAAATAGCGGTGCTGAAGAGCTCAGCAAAGCAAAACAGCGGTATCCAGGAGGCCATAATTTATAAGTAAAGGAAATTTTTGCAGAAAAGCACCAAGAGCACTTTTAAACACCACTCATGCTGCCAGGGTGAAGGAGAAAGAATTAAAACACCAGTTAAGGGCCAGACTAGTACATCCGGACTCCCTTCCTGGGCATATATGATTTTCCATAGGGCTTCTACACGAACTGACACTCGAGCCAGTTCTGCAGCTGTCACCACCATCACCCATCAGAATAATGAATTCTTAATTCAAAATACCCGATGCCGCCTTTTGGAAACCCTCCTGGCCTGCGCCCCAGGGAAGTACTTACGATTATCTTAAAGCCTGAAAGCTTTAAGCTGAAAATAAGAAAAAAGAGAAGCACAGGAAGCAGAAAACGGCAGCAACCCCTACGCAGGAGGCGCTGGAGCCCCCTCCCAGCCCGGCTCAGGGCGGGGGAGGGCCCCGCTCCCCGCGGTTTGAAAGCCCCGCGCTCCGGCCGCATTGGCCGCGGCCGTCCCGGCCCGCCCCGCCCTTCCAGCCCCGGGGGAGCGGCGCTGCACCCCCACGGAACCCACCGGCAGGGAGGGAGGGAGAGGCAGCGAGCACTGCCTTGCAGAATTCACATCTCTTCTGAAACTATACAGCGGTGACCAATTTCATCAGTGGCCACCACTCCTTTTATTGAGTTTCTTCAAAAAGATTAACCGACGCACGCTTACATAAGTAACTTCTAGGATAAAGAAAAAAGGAAGGAAACCATAGAACACCAAGGCA
Organism: Tangara arthus; assembly: GCA_035584835.1. Lineage (NCBI taxonomy): Eukaryota > Metazoa > Chordata > Aves > Passeriformes > Thraupidae > Tangara > Tangara arthus. Next base: position 252 of record JAWMQZ010000421.1, on the reverse strand, counting down.
GAGCCCAGAGATACATAACATTTTAGACGCCACCCGTTTAAGATTTCAAGCTTCCAGGTATATTAACACAGCATGTATTCCTGGGGTCAAGCGTTCCTGCTCTTTCTAGGAAGAAGTGGGTGGCTCTGAAAAGAGCCTTTGGGTTGTTAGTCAGATGAGATTTACTTGGCTTTCGCCTTGTGGCTGTCGGTCTTCTTGGGCAGCAGCACGGCCTGGATGTTGGGCAGCACGCCGCCCTGCGCGATCGTCACC
>JAWMQZ010000420.1:0-11524 GCA_035584835.1 Tangara arthus | reverse complement strand
CCTGGGTGTCATTGTCACCTCTGTGTCACCATTGTCACCTGGGTGTCACCATTGCCACCTGTGTGTCATTGTCACCTCTGTGTCATTGTCACCTGTGTGTCACCATTGTCACCTCTGTGTCACCATTGCCACCTGGGTGTCATTGTCACCTCTGTGTCAGTGTCACCTGTGCGTCACCATTGTCACCTGTGTGTCATTGTCACCTGGGTGTCATTGTCACCTCTGTGTCACCATTGTCACCTGGGTGTCACCATTGCCACCTGTGTGTCATTGTCACCTGTGTGTCACCATTGTCACCTGGGTGTCACCATTGTCACCTGTGTGTCATTGTCACCTCCTTGGCATTGTCACCTGTGTGGCATTGTCACCTGTGTGTCATTGTCACCTCTGTGTCACCATTGCCACCTGTGTGTCATTGTCACCTCTGTGTCACCATTGTCACCTCGGTGTCATTGTCACCTCTGTGTCATTGTCACCTCTGTGTCATTGTCACCTGTGTGTCATTGTCACCTGGGTGTCACCACTGTCACCTGTGTGTCATTGTCACTGTCACCTTCGTCACCCGGGTGTCACCTCATTCTCACCTCATTGTCATTGTCACCTCCAATGTCACCTGCGTGTCACCTGCGTGTCGTTGCCACCTCAGGGTCCTCTCATTGTCGTTGTCACCTCTGTGACCTCACTGTCACCTCGGGGTCACCTCCATGTCACCATTGTCACCTCTGTGCCACCTCTGTCCCCTCCTTGTCCCCTCCCTGCCAAGTCCTCGTCACCTCCCTATGACGTCATTGCCACCCCCCCGTCACTGTCCCCTCCCTATGACGTCATTGCCACTTCCCCGTCATTGGCCCATCACTGTCCCCTCCCTGTGACGCCGCTGTCACCTCCCTGTGACATCACCACTCCTATGATGTCATCGCCCCCTCCCCATGACGTCACCGTCTACTCAATGTCACCTCCCAGTGACCTCCCTGTGACGTCATTGTCACCGCTATGACGTCATCATCACCTCCCTATGACGCCACAGTCCCCTCCCTATGACGTCACCATCCCCTCATTGTCACCCTCCTGTGACGTCATTGTCATCCATATGACGTCATTGCCACCTCCCCGTGACGTCATCATCCCCTCCATATGACATCACTGTCCCCTCGCTATGACATCAGTGTCACCTCATTGTCACCACCCTGTGATGTCATTGTCACCCCCATGACGTCATTGTCCCCTCCCTGTGACGTCGCTGTCCCCTTCTCTAACGCCCGTGGGGGGAGGGGCGGGAAGGGGGCGTGGTCACCTCCAACCCCTCCCTTCATGACGTCACCTGCTTGACGTCACTCTATGACATCACCGCCCTCTGATGACGTCATCTCTCTCCCTCCTCCGCAGTGGACGAGCCCGCCCGGAAGCACCGGAAGTGACGATTTTGGGGACCCCGCCCCCAACCCCGCCCACATTCGGGGAGGGGGCGTGGCCAACGCCTGCCCCTCCCCCACCTCCACCCCTCCCCCCCTAAATCCGCCCCTCCCCCAACCCCCAAACCCCAAAATTCAAAGAGGGGGCGTGGCCAAATTTGGCCCCTCCCCACCCACCAATTCAAATTTGGAGAGGGGGCGTGGCCACCATTGGCCCCTCCCCCTGCCCCAAGCTCCGCCCCCAGGGGGGTTTTGGGGTCGCCCCCTGGAGTGGGGTTGCCCCACCCCCCCCAAATTTGGGGAAGGGGCGTGGCCTAAATTGGCCCCTCCCTCACCCAAATATGCCCCTCCCCCTCCCCAAATTCCCCCTTTCGAATTTGGGGGGTGTGGCCAAATTTGGCCCCTCCCCCCCCTCGGGGATTTTGGGGTGGCCCCGCCCCCTAATTTCAAGGAGGGGGCGTGGCCAAACGTGGCTCCTCCCTCCTCTCCCAAGCCCCTCCCCCCGTCCCGCCCCGCCCCCCCCCCCCGGCGTCGCTTATTTATTGGCAATAAAGGGAAACTTCCCCTCCCCCACCCCCCAAAAAACCCCAAAATTTTGGCGGTTTTGGGGCTTTTTTTTTGGGGGGGTGGGGGAGGGGCTAATTGGGCAGGGAGGGGCTAATTGGGGGGGGCTAATTGGGGTGGGGGAGGGGCTGTAGGGCCCTATAGGGGTCTATGGGGTTCTAGAGCATTCCATAGGTTTCTATGGGGTTCTTGAGGGTTCTAGAAGGTTCTGTAGGGTCCCAGAGGGCTCTAAAGTGTTTTATAGGGTTTCTAGAGGGTTCTATAGGGTTCTATGGGGCCCCAGAGGGCTCTAGAGGGTTCCATAGGGCTTCCCGAGGGTTCTAGAGGGTTCTATGGGCTCCCGTAAGGTTTCTATAGGATTTCTATAGGGTCCCAGAGGGCTCTAGAAGGTTCTATAGGGTTTCTATAGGGTTTCTTTAGGGTTCTAAAGGGCCCCAGAGGGCTCTAGAGGGTTCTAGAGGGTTCTGTGGGGTTTCTATAGGGTCCTGGAAGGTTTCTATAGGGTTTATATCAGGCTACGTAGGGTTCTATGGGGTTCTAGAGGGTTCCTATAGGTTTCCATGGGGTTTTATAGGGTCTCTGTAGGGTTCTATACGGTTCTATAGGGTTTCTATAGGGTCCCAGAGGGCTCTAGAGGGTTTTCAGAGGGTTCCGTAGGGTTTCTCGAGGGCTCTAGAGGGGTCCGTAGGGTTTCTAGAGAGTTCTATAGGGTTCTATGGGGTCTCCATGAGGCGCCCCCGCCGCTCTCCGCCATGGCGCGCCCCGCGCTCCCCCAAGCCCCGCCCATTTCCCCGCCCACCCCGCTCTGTCCCCGCCCCCTTCTCCCGCCGGGACCGTACCACCTCGCGAGGCCGTAGAGGGGAGAGCTCCCCGATCCCCCCTCCAGACGCGGGGGTGGGTGGGAGGCGCCGACCGAGGCTATAAAAGGGCGGGCGGGCGCGCGCGGCGCGCAGTGCGGGCGCCACGTGGAGCGGACGCGGAGCGCGCGGCACCGCCATGGCCTCCAACGGTACCGGCGCCGTGGGGACCCTGCAGCTCCCTCTTACCCCGGGCAGGGACCCCCGAGCACCGGGGAGGGACCCCCCCCCAGACTCCTCCTTGCCCCGGGGATCCCAGGGGCGGGCGGGGGCTGCAGCGCCCAGCGCGGTCTGGGAGCAGCAGGGGGGGAAAACCTGAGGGGGTTCCGGCGGCCGCCGCGCTTAACACGGCGTTGGTTGTGTTGTTTTTAATTAATGCTCTTTGTAATGGTCATTTTGTCGTTAATTGGCGTGGTTAAGGCGTTGTTTCATTGTGGGTTTTTCGCCGTCAGCGCTGCTCTGGGGCTGTGTGCGATTTGCGCTGTGTGGGATTTGATGCTGTCCCGTTTCCGCCTCGCCTCAGTTCTCTATTTTTTATTTTTAATTCATTTTCCTTTTAGTATTTCCCCTCTTTAACACTTTCATCACTTCTGTTTTAAACCCAAACGGCAAATTTCGGGCGTTCTTTTGGGTTATTTTTCCTGTTAAAACCATCGGGGATGGGGCGGGGGCCGAACAAAGCGCCGCGCCCGAATGCTCCGCGCCGGCGGCAGGAAGGAAAATTAACCCCGGAGCCCCAAATTTTAACACAAAAACTTGAATTTTGGGTGAAATCCCCGGGAATTTGTTGGGATTTCGGGGGAGTTTCGGAGTATTTTAGGGGGTCTGGGACCCGCTTTTTCCCCCGCCCGCCATTTTGTGGTTTTGCCTCTGCGCCACCGCCGCCATTTTGTGCGCGCGGCGCGTGCGCGGCGCCGCTGCCGCAGTGACACATCCGGGTCCTTCCGTTAAATCAAATTTAATCAAATCAAGTCAAATTCAATCAAATTAAGGGACATTAAACAAATACATCAGAAATCAAATCCTAAAACTTTGGTTTCGACCGTAAAAAATCCTCCCCTCCGTTTCTTCCCTGCGAGGCGGGAAATTGCCGCCGTGTCGTGAGGGGGAGGGTTCAGTTCCGCAGTCTTCAGTGCAAATTTCTGAGGGAAAGTTAAAAGTATTTCAATGAAATATAAAGTTTTATAGTTAAATTTGTGTTCTATTGTGGTGTTCATGCCATTTTTTGGGAGAATTTTGATATTAAATCTAGATTTTTACACCCACCAAATATTCCCCCTCCGGGCACGCCTTTTGTTACGCGAAGCCTGAGGGGAATTGAAAATTTCCCTTCTATTTCAACAACTAAATATTTAGATTTCAATTTATCCTTTTAATTTAACGCATAAATTATTAAATTCTTTCATTTTGTGAAGTTTTAGAGGCTTTTTGCCGTTAGAACCATGTGCTTTCACACCCCCTTTTGTTATGTGGTGCCTGAGGGGAATTGAAACTTTTTCTTGCAATTTTTTTGTCTAAATAATTAAATTTATTTCAACTATTATTATTTATGAGACGAAAATATTCAAATTCGAGCTCTGAGTGTTTTTTGAGAGGGTTATTTGCTGTAAAAACTGGAATTTCAGACCCTTTTTGTTGTGCTGACCCTGAGGGAGCTTTAAGGCTTCACGTCCATTTTCAGATCTGAGTAATAAAATTTATCTTTAATTTCGCGTTTTTTACAATTAAAACTCCAAATTTTACCGTGATTTTGGGGAGATAAATATGAATTTTCTTTTTGGGCGGGAAATTTCACTCTCCAGCCGGGATTTGGTGCTTTTGGCTGAATGAAACACCCAAATTTTTCTTTATTTTCTGCTGAAATTTCGCTGTTTTTGGCCTAAAATCAAAAATTACTCCGAATTATTTAATCGAATTCATAAAATTTATTTGTTTTAGGGCGCTTTTAATTTTATTTCTGTAGTTAGGACCTTCCTGTTAATAATAATAACGCTGATAAATTGATTTCTTTATGTAAAGATATTTCTCTGTTTTTTTAAGTGTTAGAATGTTATTTAAAGTTATTTAAGTAACTTTTTTATAATTAAAAGCATTTAATTAATAGTTTGAAACGAAGAGATTTTATGAAAGGTTTTAGATATTGATAGGGTGCAATTTTTGGTTAATTAAGTGCTCTTAATTAGACAAAGTAAAAATAGAATCAGTTTATTGATAAATAATTGGGTGTTAATTGGATTTTAATTATGGAGATGGGGTGTGAAATATCTTTCGAATAATTAATTTGTGTTATTAATCATTAAGGAAGTACTTGAATAATAGAAATTAGCGTAAAACACCTTTAAATACAGGGAGTTGTTGTTCAGTTTGTGCCAATTTTCCTAATTAAAAGCATTGTATTAATGAGTAATAATATTAATTGCTAATATTGCGCAAGTATTAATTAGGAGTATCAATAACTAATAAGCTGAGTTATTTTTGTGCTCTTTGTTTAATTAAAATCTCCCTAATAACAACTAAAAACGTGAAGGGAAGAATTTAATTAAGGGGATTTATTAATTATAATTTTGGATTGTATAATTAGGTTTAAGATTTTTAGTTACGTGTAATTAAAAGGGGTTTGTTTATAGTTAATAGCAGTAAATCGGTTAATTGAAAAGTGATTAATATTTACATTTAAGACCACACTGTTGATAATTAGTGCTGGAGGAAATGACTTAATTAAAGGCATTAATTAAAGCTTAGTAAACGAATTTTTTCAAGGCTTTTTTCCCAATTAAAGCCACTTAATCAATAACCAATAACTTTAATTAAACAGGTCGATTTCGAGATATTTTTATTGTTACTTCCGTGGTTTAAATACTTTCGTAGCAATTAAGAAATATTTAATAAATCAGGGGAAATCTGGTTTTTAAAATTATTTGTTGTTTATTATTTTGTTGTTTAGCTTGAAATATAATGGTGTTATAAATAGAAACATATTTTTAAAATTATATAATATATTTTATGTTTATTTTGGAGTAATTAGCCCCAATTTTTTAACCATTTCCTCCCCAAATTAAAAAAATTTTAAAAACTTATTTAAAGCAATTTCTGATTAATTAACCCCAATTTTTAACCGCTTCCTGCCCAGATTTAACAAATTAGGAAAAATCCATTTATTTTAAGCAATTCCTAGTTATTTAACCCAAATTTTTAACCATTTCCTCCTCAGATTTAACAAAATTAAAAAAAAATTATTTCAAGCAACTTTTGATTGATTTACCTCAATTTTTAACCCATTGCTCTCCAGATTTAATTAATTATGGAAAATACGTTTATTTTGAACAATTTTTGTTTGATTAACGTCAATTTTAAACCCATTCCTCCTCAGATTTAATTAATTATAGAAAATTGATTTATTTTAAGCATTTTTGCTTGATTAACCTCAATTTTTAACCCTTTCTTCCCCAGATTTAATTAATTACAGAAAATTGATTTATTTCAAGCAGTTTTTGCTTCATTAAGCTGAATTTTTAACCCTTTCCTCCCTAGCTTTAATTATAGAAAATACATTTATTTTAAGCAATTTTTTTTATGAACCTCCATTTTTAACCCTTTCCTCCCGAGATTTAATTAATTATAGAAAATACATTTATTTTAAGCGGTTTTTGCCTGATTAACCTCAATTTTTAACCCCTTCTTCCCGAGATTTAATTAATTATAGAAAATAATTTGTGTTAAGCATTTCTGCTTGATTAATTTCCATTTTTAACCTTTCACTCCCCAGATGTAATAAATACAGAAAATTGATTTCTTTTAAGCGTTTGTTGCTTGATTAACCTGAATTTTTAACCCTTTCCTCCCAGATTTAATTAATTGTAGAAAATCGGTTTCTTTTAAGTGTTTGTTGCTTGATTAACCTGAACTTTTAACCCATTCCTTCCCAGGTTTAATTAATGATAGAAAATTGATTTACTTTAAGCGATTTTTGCTTGATTACCCTGATATTTTAACCCATTCCTCCCCAGATTTAATGAATGATAGAAAATAAGATTTAAGAATTTTTTGCTAGATTAACCTGAATTTTTAACCCCTTCCTCCCCAGATGTCATAAATACAGAGAATTGATTTCTTTTAAGCAATTTTTGTTTGATTAACCTGGATTTTTAACCCTTTCCTCCCCAGATTACAGCCAGACAGCGACCCAAAGGTACAACCCCTGTTTCTAACCCTTCCCCACCCCAAAAATTCTCCATTTCCATTGGGAATTTGTCCCAAATTTGGGTTTTTTCTCCTCAGTTACGGCGCCTACCCCGCCCCCCCCAGCCAGAGCTACTCACAGGGCGGGGGGCAGAGCTACGGGCAGCAGAGCTACGGGGGCTACGGGCAGAGCTCGGACACGGGGTATGGACAGGGGGGGTATGGATCCTCCTATGGCCAGAGCCAGAGTGGTGAGTGACAGAAAATATCCTAAATATTCACCAAAACCCCAAAAATCCCCATTGTTCTACCCCATTGTACTGAAATGTGAGTCCAGAGGTGCCCCAAGGGCAGAGCTGGGACACGGGGTATGGACAGGGGGGGTATGGATCCTCCTATGGACAGAGCCAGAGCGGGGAGTGACAGAAAATATCCCAAAAATATTTTAAAAATTCAAAAATTCTCCAAAATCCCCATTTTTGTATCCAATTGGACCCAAAATCGGCACTTTTGGACCCAAAACTGAGCTCAAATCTGCGTTAAAAGCCCCAAAGCTGACCCCAAAACTGTCTGGGCAGAGCCAGAGCGGTGAGTGAGACAAAAAATCCACAAAATTCGCAAAAACCCCAAAAATCCCCATTGTTCTACCCCATTGTACCCAAAATCAGCACTTTTGGACCCAAAACTGAGCTCAAATCTGCGTTAAAAGCCCCAAAGCTGATCTTAGAACTGTCTGGGCAGAGCCAGAGCGGTGAGTGAGACAGAAAATCCCAGAAGTTCCCCAAAATTTCCGTTTTTTGGCCCAAAAATCCCCAAATTCCAGAAAAATCCTCAAAATACCCAAAAATCTCCATCCTTGGATCCCATTGGACCCAAAATGGGCACTTCCGGAGCCCAATTAATTGTTAATTATTTCCTAATTGCCTTTTTTTTTTTCCTCTATTTTAAAATTATTTTTGTAATTACTATTAGTTAATTATTAATTGTTTACTAATTTCCCATTTTCCCCCCCAATTTTCCTCATTTTCTCCTCGTTTCTAAATGATTTTAATTAATTGTTAATAGGTTCCCAATTTACCATTTTTCCCCATTTTCCCCCAAATTTCCTTTTTTCTCCTTTTTTTAAATTAAACATTAATTACCATTAATTAATTAATTGTTTTCCAATTTTGTGTTTACCCCTGTTACTAAATTAAACTGTAATTGCATTAATTAATTGTTAATTGTTTCCCAATTCCCCCTGGTTTTTCCCTATTCCCCCCCAGTTTCTCCTGTTTCCCCCATTTTTTAATTAAACTATAATTACCGGTAATTGTTAATTATTCCCCGTTTTTTCTCCATTTCTCCTCCAATTTCAAATCAGACGTTAATTACCACTAATTAATTATTAATTCTTCCCAATTTCCCTGTTTTTCCCCCCAAATTCTGCAATTCCGTTCTGGTTTTTTCCCCTGATTTCCCCGTTTTTTTCCTGTTATTCCCCCAATTCCCCCCATTTTTCCCTTTGATCCTCTCCTGTTTTTAATCAAGCATTAATTAGCGCTAATTAACCGTTAATTAATTACCCCCAGGTTACTCAGCGCCGGCGGCTCCTCCATCCTACGGCTCCGGCGGCTTCGGCTCCGGGCAGAGCTCCCAGGGCAGCTACGGCCAAACCTCCTCCTATCCTGGGTATTCACAGCCCCCCGCGGCAGCCTCGGCCTCGGGCAGGTAATTAGTGGACTGTTAATTAGTTAATTAGTGTTAATTATTAGTTGTTGTTAACTGAAATCGCAAACTGGTAACCCCAAACACCACCCCAGTCACTCCCAGTGATCCCAAACCTCCTTCTACCCTGGCTACTCACAGCCCCCCGCGGCGGCCTTGGCCTCGGGCAGGTAATTAATGAACTGTTAATTAGTTAGTTAATAGCTGTTGGTGATTATTGTAACCAAAATCCCAAACCAGTAACCCCAAACCCCACCCCAGTCAGTCCCAGTGACCCCAAACCTCCTCCTGCCCTGGGTACTCCCAGCCCCTGCGGCGGCCTCGGCCTCGGGCAGGTGATTAATGAACTGTTAATTAGTTCATTAGTATTAATTGTTAGTTATTGTTAATTGAAATCCCAAATTGGTGACCCCACACCCCACCCCAGTCAGTCCCAGTGACCCCAAACCTCCTCCTACCCTGGCTACTCATAGCCCCCCGCAGCGACCTCGGCCTCGGGCAGGTAATTAATTAGCTAATTAATTGTTAATTAATAGTTATTGGTAATTTTAGTTACTATGAACACCAAACCGGTGACCCCAAACCCCAGCCCAGTCATTCCCAGTGACCCCAGACCTCCTCCTATCCCGGCAACTCACAGCCCCTGCGGCTGCCTTGGCCTGGTGATTAATTACCTCATTAATTGTTAATTAGTATTAATTGTTAGTTATTTTTAACCGAAATCCCAAACCGGTGATCCCAAACCTCCTCCTGCCCTGGGTACTCCCAGCCCCTGTGGCTCCTTCGACCTCGGGCAGGTGATTAAATAATTCATTAATTATTAATTAATAATTAATCATTAATTTTTGTCTAATTCTGGGTGTTTTTTGGTCAAACTCTGGGTGTTTTTTGGGTGAAATCTGGGTGGATTTTGGTCAAACTCTGGGTGTTTTTTGGGTGAATTCTGGGTGGTTTTTGGGTGAATTCTGGGTGTTTTTTGGTCAAACTCTGGGTGTTTTTTGGGTGAATTCTGGGTGTTTTTTGGGTGAATTCTGGGTGTTTTTTGGTCAAACTCTGGGTGTTTTTTGGGTGAATTCTGGGTGGTTTTTGATCAAATTCTGGGTGTTTTTTGGGTGAAATCCCCGCTGTTTCTCAGACAATCCCCATCTGTATTTTGATAAATCCCACCTGTTCCTTGTGCCCCTCCCACCTCTCCCCGCCCCGTTTCATCCCCCAGTTCCCATTTCCCTCCCCAATTCCCCGTTTTTGACCAAAATCGCCGTTTTTGACCAAAATCGCCGTTTTTGACCAAAATCGCCGTTTTTGACCAAAATCGCCGTTTTTCTCCGCAGTTACGGCAGCGGCTCGGGCAGCTCCAGCTACGGGCAGGCGCCGAGCGGCGGCTACGGGCAGCAGCAGAGCGGCGGCTACGGCCAGCAGGGCTACGGGCAACAGTCGAGCTACAGCACGGCCCCGAGCTACAGCCAGCAGGGCCAGTACAGCTCCGGGGGATGTGAGTGGAATTCCCAAAAAAAACCGGGATTTTGGGGTGAATTCCGGCGAATTTGGGCAAAATCGGGAGAGTTTTGTGTGAAATCGGGACTAAAATTGGCTGAAATTGGGGGGATTTGGGGTGGAATTGAGGGATTTGGGATGGGAACAGTCGTCCTACAACCACCCCCGAGCTACAGCCAGCAGGGCCAGTACAGCTCCGGCCGGTGTGAGTGATGGTCCCAAAAAAAAACGGGGATTTTGGGGCGAAATCGGCCGATTTTGGGCAAAATCAGGAGCGAAATTGTCAATTTTTGTGTAAATTGGTTCAGTTTCGGGGATTTGGGGTGTGAACCGTCGTCCTACAGCGCGGCACCGAGCTACAGCGAGTAGGGCCAGTACAGCTCCGGGGGATGTGAGTGATGGTCCCGAAAAAAACCGGGATTTTGGGGCGAATTCCGGTGATTTTGGGCAAAATCGGGAGCGAAATTGTCAATTTTTGTGTAAATCGGTTCAATTTTGGGGATTTGGGATGGGAACAATCGTCCTACAGCACGGCCCCGAGCTACAGCCAGCAGGGCCAGTACAGCTCCGGGGGATGTGAGTGATGGTCCCGAAAAAAACTGGGATTTTGGGGTGAATTCCACCGATTTTGGGCAAAATCAGGAGCATTTTGTGTGAAATCGGGAGCGAAATCGGCTGAAATTGGGGGAATTTGGGGTGGAATTGAGGGATTTGGGATGGGAACTGTCGTTCTACAACCCCACCCAAATCAGATCCGGGGATGTGAGTGATGTCCCAAAAAAAAACCGGGATTTTGGGGTGAAATCCACAGATTTTGGGCAAAATTGGGAGCGAAATTGTCAATTTTTGTGTGGAATTTGGATTAAAATCGGCTGAAATTTGGGGATTTTGGGGGACTTTGGGATGGGAACAGTCCTACAACCTCACCCAAATCACATCCTGGGATCTGAGTGAAATTCCCAAAAAAATTGGGATTTTGGGGTGAAATCCACAGATTTTGGGCAAAAATTTTTCCGATTTTGCCCAATTTTCCCCAAATTCCCGACCAACAGCTGCGGGCAGGACGGGAGGTTTGGGGTTCATTTGGGGCAAAACCCTGTCAGATCTGAGGCCGCGTTCGGGTCCGAAAATGCCCGAATTTCCCCAAAATTCCCATTTTTTTTAAATTTTCCCTAATTTTGCTTTTTTCTCCCCAATCCAGCCAACAGCTCTGGGCAGGACAGGGGGTTTGGGGTTGATTTGGGGCTGATTTGGGGCAGAATTCCCTCGGATTTGGGGCAGAATCCCCTCGGATCTGGGGCCGCATTTGGG
>JAWMQZ010000419.1:0-11525 GCA_035584835.1 Tangara arthus | reverse complement strand
AAAACTTTACATACTTAGAACAAGAACAGCGATAAGTAAACTGCAAGACAAAACTTTCGAAACACACTCCCACATCTCCCCCTTTTTTAAATACAAAACAAACAAAAGAGGGAGAGGGGAGGCGAACTCGTAAACTGACTAAAACTTTCAAATCTCCCACGATGGCAGCTCTAGAATTTCGTCATCTGCGGAGGCGTCTTTGTCGCTCATATCTTCGTAAGACTCCAGCGGAGTAGAGGGTGAAATTGCTTGGGGTTCGCTGCTTGGCAACTCGACTTCTGGTGGTTCTGGCAGAGTTGCTACATTTACGGTGGTGTGGGAGGCTACTTTCTGAACTAAAGACTTAACACAGGAATAAATGATTAAACTCGAAATGACAATTAAAATTAGAAGGACTACAACATAAAAAATGTCTTTTATGACAGAAACAGCCCAATTTGAGACACCTGACTCAGAAAACAAACCGTAGAGCCAATCGGAGGATTCTTGTTGGATGTTTTTCATCTGGCCCTTCAATTCTTGGATTTCTTGCCTGACATTGGCAGCTCGGGAAGAAAGGTTAAAACAACACAACCCCTCAAATTCTTGACATTGGTGGTGGTGCTGGAGCAGTAGGTAGTCTAAAGCTGCTCTATTTTGGAGGGTTGCCTGCCTAGTTATCTGCTCGTCTCGTAGGAGGTCACTCAGCGCAGCTGATGTCAAATTGGCCTGCTTTAGCACCCAGCATTCAAGTTCTCCTAATTCGCCCAATGCTTTTGAAGCCGCAACCCAGGGCAGCAGCACAGACATTACGATTCTTTTAGATCTTGGCCAATGAACAATTTCGGAATCGCAATGGGGGCCAAATTCACGAGTTTCTCTTTTCCGCCGAATCTGAGAATCATTTTTAGAGCGCCAATCAAGAATTTCGGTCATGTTGGGGCTAAAGAGGCTCAGCTGGCCGAAAGTGCATGGGCCTCCGATGAGACGAGCGGGGATGCCCGCCCAGGCGTGGTTACCACAAATGAAAAAGGTCCCTTGCGGGAGCTTACGCGGAATGTTATTGGGAGTGGTAACAGTGGGAATCGTTACAACTGTCTCACACCAACTTTTCGCTGTAAATTTTCTTTGAGTCTGGCGAAAAATAATAAGCTCAGGGGACGGGGACAACTCATACGAAGGAGTAAATTGAAAGCAAATTTTCGCTGTAAACGAACCAAGGAGTTCAAATTCTAAGGGTGGGTTACGGGACGAGTCTTGGGGCAACCCGCCAGCCCCTCTCTCCCAAATGATGCGGGGACTCACGACCCTGGGGTCGATCATCTGTTGAGGCTCCCAGATCTTAAAGGCCTTCGCCGCGGGAGGAGGGAAGCTATCAATGGGGAGGGGGATCCCCACTAGGCAGGTCCCAAGGGGGCTTCCCGAGCTACCTGAGTCTAGGCAGATATCTTGTTTCCCCATCGATTTTGCCAACAGCTTCCACACATTGTGTGGAGACTGTGGAATCGGCCAGAGGTAGGCGGCAAACCATTGTGCTCCGAGCATCCACAGCAGAATCAGGAGTCGGGCTCCCATGATGTCGGGCCTCTGAAAACAACAAAAGCAGGTTCAGGGGTAGCTGTCGAGGGATAGGCAGAGGGAGAGATTAGAGTCAGGGCTTTGAAACAACTCCGGGCTCAAAAACATCGGAAGGCCTTGGTCGGAGCTGTCTTCAGGGGGAGAATTAGGGGAGCTTTCCCGCCTCCTCCGCTGCCAGCAAGCGACCTTGACTTGAGGGGCCGATGGAATGGGTTTTCTCGTGCGGGGGACAAAAGGCCGGACCCAACGCGAGGGGACCCACTTGGGGCCTGAGGGCGTGGACACGCAAGCGTATCCACGTCCCCAGGTCACAAGTTCAAAGGGGCCCTCCTGGCGCCAGGTCTCGGGGTCTCTCACCAAGACCGGAGGCCTTTGCTTCAACTGCAAGTCGCCGTGTGTGCCGAAGTGCCGGACAATGGGAGGATTCAAATTATCAAAAGAACAGTTTAAGAAATTAAGAGTAAAAAGTGCCCGGTGTAACTGGGTCTGAGGGGGCTCCATCTTCATGGCTGGGGTTAGATGACTGAGAACTCGTTTCAGGCTGTGATGGGCCCTCTCAACCATGGCTTGTCCTGTGGGAGAATAAGGGATGCCGGTCTTGTGCCCTATTCCCCATCGCTGCAGGAAAGCTCTCAGCTCTCTGGAGGTGTACACAGGGCCATTATCTGTTTTTATTTCTTTGGGGATGCCCAGCACGGAGAAAGCGTGGATGAGATGTTTCTCAACATCCTTCGCTTTCTCCCCTGTGTGGGCAGAGGCGAAGATGGCTCCTGAGAATGTGTCAATCGAAACATGCACATACTTGAGACGGCCGAATGGTTGGAATTTTGTGACATCAGTCTGCCACACCTCACAGCTCGAAAGGCCCCGGGGATTGGCACCAGCAGGCAGCGATGGTGGCTGGTCCTGCTGACACTGAGGGCATGTGGCCACAATGGCCTTGGCCTGGTCACAGGTGAGATGGAACTGTCGGACCAGGCCAAGCGCATTTTGGTGGAAGAGCTGGTGGCTAATCTTGGCTTGCTGGAAAACATCAGGGAGCGGTGCGACCTTGACCGCAGCGGCCAAGGCCCACTCGGGTTCTATCTCCGCGGGGGCCGCAAAAGCATCGGCTCTGCAGTTGCCCTCGGTGATGAACCCTGGCAGATCCGTGTGCGATCTGGTGCGAATCACGTATACCATCTGCTCTCTCCGGGAGACGAGGTCTATAAGTTTTCAGAGCAGATGGTACAAAACCAAATTGGGAACTTCTTGAAGGACGGCTTGGTGCGCTCTGGCTACTACACCCACTACATAAGCCGAATCGGTGACCAAATTAAAGGGTCTGTCATGGAACTTTTTGAATACCCTGACGACAGCATCCAACTCAGCGACTTGAGGGGAACCCTCAACAACATTGACCTCCATCTCCCAACGCTGAGTTTCGGGGTCCTTCCAAGTCATCACTGACTTGTGAGAACTCCCGGATGCGTCCGTAAAAACTGTCAGAGCATCTAATGGGACCCTGCTAATAACTTTGTTACAAGCAAATTTGAAGTGCAGATCGTCGTTGAACAGCGGATGAGATGGCCGTCCAACTTCGATCTGCCCAGTGTAGCTGGCAAGTGCAAATTGCAGCACCTCACTCTCCGACAAGAGTTCCTCCAACATTTTTAGTTTAAACTTGCCTGATTTTAATTCGATTGGAATGTGAATGACACCAAGATCGACACCTGCCAACTCCCTGACCCGCAAGCGAGCCTTGCGGATCAGCTCCGCCACCAGCTCGTGTGGCCTTGTGATTCTCTTGGACCTGTGGTGGCCAAGGAACACCCACTCTATGATTAAGAGGGGGTCGCTGGCACCTCGGTCTGTCCCTCTTCCCTTTGATGTTTTTTGGGACCGGTCCCACTGGTAAATGAGACCGTGGAGGTGTGGCAGTCGGCCTAATATGATGAATTTGAAGGACAGGCCTGGATCATAGCGATGGGCCTGCCTTGTCTCAATGTACGTGCTGATTCTCTAGAGTGCATCTCGCGCCTCTGGGGTGAGGTTCCTAGGCGAACTGAGCACCTCTCCTCCCTTCAATAGATTGAAGAGAGGGGCTAGGTCTTCGGTAGTGATGCCTAGCCAGGACCTCACCCAGTTCAACGCCCCACACAGGGCGTGGGCATCCGCCAAAGTTTTTACCTCTGGGGTAATTGCCAATTTTTGAGGCACAATGGTCCTCTTGTTGATCTCAAGGCCCAGGTATTTCCAGGGTGGCATCTTCTGAATCTTTTCTGCTTGGAGCTCGAACCCTGCAGCGATTAAACAATCTGTTACGCAGGAGAGCACATGGGCCAGCAAGTTGTCATCGTGGGCACAGACCAGGACATCATCCATATAATGATGGATGATGACCTCACTGTATTGCTCGCGGATGGGGGCGAGCAAGGTGGCAACGTACCATTGACAGATGATGGGACTACATTTCATTCCCTGAGGAAGCACCCGCCAATGGTAATGCTTGCTGGGAGCTTCACGGTTCAGAGATGGAACCGTGAAAGCAAAGCACGGAGCATCATCAGGATGCAGGGGAATTTGAAAGAAGCAATCTTTTATATCGATGATCGCCAGATTATAATTTCAGGGGAGCATCGATGGGGATGGCATCCCTGGCTGGAGGGCACCCATGTCCTGTATGATGTTATTAATTTTGCGGAGGTCGTGAAGGAGCCGCCATTTGCCAGATGACTTCCGAATGACACACACTGGGGAGTTCCATGGTGACATGGTCTCCACCAGGTTGCCCTTGGCGACCTGCTCCTCCACGAGCTCTGTGAGCGCTTTTAATTTTTGCTTGCTCAGCAGCCACTGTCTCACTTATATTACTTTGTCAGAGGTCCAATTCAATTTCCAAGTGGCGCGCTCCTCAGCGACCGCTGCCCGAAAAACCGGGAGGGGAGACGGCAAGTCAATTTTGGCTCCCCACTGTGAGAGGGTGTCTCTCCCCCAGAGAGGCTCGGTGTAATCCAGAACGAATGGACGAACATGAGCCAATTGTCCATCCGGCCCCATAATTTGGACGATGCTCTTGCTTTGTTGAGCCAATTGTGAACCCCCTACACCCTGGATGTGCCCAGCAGTGCTTTGCAACTCCCAGTGTGACGGCCATTCCCGAGAGGGAATGATCGTCACATCCACCCCCGTGTCTAACATCCCCCGGATGTTGATGGTGTCCCTCCCCTTGGAGAGCTGGCACTCCAGCCGGGGCTTAGAGGACCCCAGCCTTTGTGCCCACGCCACTGTTGGGGTGCTCTCCTGGACTCGCTCCCGACAGAAGCGCGGTAGACCTGAGCGCTCCACAGGGCTGTCCGGATCCCAGTCACCAGAGGCCATGAAATCGATCTCTGGGACCGGAATCGCCTGGGCAATGGCTTGGCCCTCGGGGAGGAACAAAGGAGGACGCAGACACGAGACAGTGAGGACAAATTTGTCCCGGTCTGATGACACCAAGGTAGGGAAAATTTGAAGGTCTGGTGGTGTGACCTTGGTGTCTCCCACGACAACAAACTTGTGGTCAAAACGACCCCAGTTACCTTGATGTTCGGAACACACGGCGAGGTTGCAGTAATAATTCCGAAGAGTCAGAGGCCTCGTGGTGACCAGCCTGAAAGGGGAACGAACGGAAAAGGTGGTCAGTGCCGGTGTTGGTGGCGGACCCCACTCCGCACGGGAAAGCTGGCCCACTTCCCACGATGACCTGTGGAAAAAATGGTCAAAGTCGTCATTAGAAATGTCACATCCGGTGAATGGTAGAGAGTCTCTCCACCCCGGTGGTGTGGATGGTGCTGGCGGCGGGTCCCCCTCTCACTCCTTCCCCCTGCGGCTAACAGAAGGTAATCGCCCGCCTTCATTTTTGTCTTCACGCAGGGGGCGACTGCGCTCGGCATTCAGTTTTTGTGGTCCTTCGGGACCACCGGCTTGCCCGCCTGCGCACCCTTGCGAAACTCATGGAATTGTTTCTTAAGGGGGCAGTTGGGCATCCAGTGGTCCGTAAGACCACACAGATGGCAGGGGCTAACACGTGCCCGAGGGGTCCCAGGAGCGGAGCATGACTGGGCGGCGGCTGCCTCGAGGTCTTCAGGAGGCTCCACAACGGCGACCCGGCGTGATGTTGAAGCCTTGGGGTCGCCGGCGCGATGACAGATGTTCGCCTTTCTCGCGCACACCTCCTGAAAATCCTCGAGGTCCGGAGGCGGGAAGAGGGGCAAGCTTAGGATGGCGGCTTTGCAGGCCGCGTTGGCATTTTTTGCCGCGATGGATTGCATGACCTGCTGCTTGGCCCGCTCGTCCATGTGCTCCTCCGTTTTGACCGCCGCTTTGAGCCGCAGGACAAACTTGTCAAAAGGCTCGTCTGGCCCCTGGAACAAAGAAAACACTGGCGCCTCAGGGATGCCGGTGATTAATTTAAAGAACTCCTGGGCCGCCACCTGAGCTGAATGCTCAAGGGGGGCTTTGGGGATGGCATCGGCCGCCTTTTGCCCCATGGCCCAATCTCCTAGCCCACACAGATGTTCTATTGTCAATTCATTTCCCTGGCTGTCCACCCGGGTGTTAGGACTTGATTTTATTTGGGGGAGGACAGCTGCCACACCCCGCCTCCAGGCCTTCTCCCACCGTGGGAACTGGGCCTCGTCCAGCAGACACTCGAAAATTTGTTTCAGGTCTGCTGGAATGAGGTCGTTTTCCAACAAGGTGGCACGGAGAAGGCCCTTGAAAAACTGGGATCATTCCCAAATTCCCTCTGGGCTTTACAGAGTTCTTTAAGGACCGTCCTAGGGACGGGAGCCCAGCGCGCCACCTGTGCCCCCCCCCGCTGCCGGTGATAGGTCACCGGGGCCGCCATGATGACCGGCGGCTGTCGTGTCTCCGATTCATCCCCACTGCCTCCCCCTTCAGAAAACAAAGATGGAGGGTCGTGGGAACCGGAAAGGGGGGCGTGGGAACCGGAAGGCAGGGGGCGGGGACTGGGGGAGGCGTGGGAATTCGGGGCGGGGTCAGATGTCGCGGGAACTCCTGCCCACTGGGAAGATTTCCGGGGAGGAACTGGGGGTGGAACTTCAGGGAGGGGTGGGACTAGGGGTGGGGCTGAGGGTGGAGCGCAGTCAAAGCGGAAGGGGTTGTGTTTTGAAAAGGAAGGAGGGTTTGGCGGGAAAACTGAGGGGTTCGGGGAAGAAGGAGGAGGAGGGAGGGGGGGTTCCCGCCACATTTCTTCTCGGTCCCCGCCATCTTGTGCCTCAAGGAGGCCATCTTGGGCAGGGACTTTGAAGCAGACTTTAGTGTTTAACTTGGGAGACTTAACAATTTGGAAACGGGGATTTGGGGAAGGAGAGGGAAAGGGAGAACCGGGGGACGACAGGGCCCTTTGTTGCTCCCGGGATGGGGAGCGGTCATCCTGAGGCAGGCTCGGGTGGTGTTGTGAACCCGACCTGTTGTGGGCAGGGGATGCCCGCCTCAGAATGCCGGGAAGACGAGGGGTAGAGGGAGAGGAATGAGGGGTAGGGACACGAGCTGGGGAAGAACTGGGGAGAACATTTGAACGCGAACGATTTTCAACACTGGCTGGCTGTCTTTGCACGTCTCGGCATTGCCTTTTCTTTAACGCAATTATTAATTGCGCCACCCAATGAAGGTGTCGAGCCAGTTTTAATCTTTTATTGAAATCTACATCTCCGGCTCTGACCGAATTAGCTAATTTTCTTGAGACCTCCTCCCAAAATGGGAGGTCTCTGCACTTCGCCGGAGAGAATGCTTCAACCTGCGAGGAGCACCAGCGTACTAAACTGCGGATCTCCCTCTTATTAAATGGGAGATCCTCTCCTACTAACAAAGAACAACAAACTAAAACAGCTTCCCGTTGCACGACAGACAGCCTAGCACCCATGGCTGCTGATGTCAAAAACGCGCGCACACCACCGACACTCGCAAATAAAATTGTGGAAAAGGAGAAAAGCAGAAAAGAAACGAGAATCGCGAAGAACTCGCGCCTAAAACCGAAGGGAAATCTCCCGCCTGGCCACTCCCTCCCCTGTCGCCCGTAGGCTGCTCTCCCGCGGGGTTAGATTAAGCAGAGGAGTAATAAAAAGACAGGGTAAGGAAAGTGAGAAGTGACTCACCCGGCCAGGCGGCAGCGGTGGGGGTCCGAGTGCAGGTCTTGAGCTGCAGGACAGTCCCGCGTGCGAAAGGGGGTCCTCTGTCCTGGATCCCTGCGAAGCGCTACCCCAAGTGCCCTGAGGTGCGCTCTACGCAGGGTGCTGCCGCGTCCGATGAAGAAATTTCTTCGGTCCGACGTAGTCCAAAAAGGTCCACAGTCTGCGGAGCCAACAGCTGCTGGATGCTGGTGGGCTTGCACGTGAGTCCACAACAGATCATGTTGGGCGCCACCGCATGCGGTCACTCACCCCCAAGCCCGGCTGATGAAAACTCAGCGGGGGTGTGACGGCAAGCCTGGTTGGGGCCGCTCGCTTGGCGACGCTGTTCCCGATTAGAGCGGGATGGGGCAGCGGCCGCGGGTCGGCCTTAGGGGGCTTCCCCTGCGGCAAGGCAGAGGTGACAGCTCCCTAGGTGAAGGCTGACAAGCCCAAAGCCAGCGCCAGCTGGAGACAGCTCGAGGAAAGGCACAGGAAGCGGCTTCTTGGTGCAGCGGGGTGTTTATTCCGGGAGAGGAGAGGGAAGCGAGGGTACAGCAAGGGAGGCAGCAAAAAGAAGCACTCCGCCCACGCAGGGGCGTGCTTAAATAAACTCGTAAAGGGGGAGGGTACAATTGGCTTCTTCGAATCACAATACAGAACAGAATCAGATGAGATCAGCACCAGCGAATTAGAACTCAAGAGGGGAGGGGCAGCCTCTCCTGAACCAATCACCCGGCACCCACGCTAGAACTTTCTAGACTGTGGGGGTGCCTTTTGGGTGATGGACAGGAGGGTTGCCCTGGAGATAAATGATGGATAGGTACAGATAATGAGGAAAACAAGGCGGGGATAACTTAATACATATGCAAATAAACTGAAAGGCGGGAGTAACCAGGCAACAGAAGATGATTGACAGAAAACAGCGCTTGGGGGGAAGGGAAGACAGCCCATACTGGACCTTAACAACTCATATAAACTTGAACTGAACAGAACTTTTAACATACCATAAACTGACTTAAATTCCTTTTTGACACATCTCCCCCTTTTTTAAATACAAAACCAAAGAAGGAGATGGGAGGCAAACTTATGAAACTGACAAAAGTCTGTAGATTTCCCAGGGCGGCAGCTCAGGGATCTCATAGACGGGCTCGTCTTGAGGAGCAACTCCGGCGCCCATTTCCTCACACGAGGCGAGTGGCGTGGGTGGAGGTGGCGGAGTTGCTGGAGGCTCACTGCTTGGTGGTCGACTCTCAGGAGCCTCTGGCAGAGCTACCACATTGACGGTGGTGTGGGAAGCAACCTTTTGCACAAGGGACTTTATGCAAGAGTAAATTATCAAACTCGAACTAACTATCAAAATCAAAATGACTACAATGTAAATAATATCTTTAACGACAGAAATGGCCCAGTTCGAGAACCCTGATCCTGAAAACAAGTTGTAATCGGGCCTCCATGATGCAGGTTCTCTGAAACAAAACAAACACAAGTTCAGTAATAGCTGTCTTGGGAGAGGCAGGGGAGGAAATCGAGGTCAGGGTCATGAAGCAGCTCCGGGTCTAGAAACAGTGGGAGACCGTGTTCAGAGCTGTCTTCGGGGAGAGGCTTGGGGGAGCTTTCCCGCCTCTTCCGCCGCCAGCATGCGACTTTGACTTGATGGGTCGGTGGAATGGGCTTTCCCGTGCGGGGGACAAAAGGCCGGACCCAGCGCGAGGGGACCCACTTGGGGCCTGAGGGCGTGGACACGCAAGCGTACCCACGTCCCCAGGTCACAAGTTCAAAGGGGCCCTCCTGGCGCCAGGTCTCGGGGTCCCTCACCAAGACCGGTGGCCTCTGCTTCAACTGCAGCTCGCCATGTGTGCCGAAGTGCCGGACAATAGGGGGATTTAAATTATCAAAAGAACAGTTTAAAAAATTAAGGGTGTAGAGTGCCCGGTGTAACTGGGTCTGAGGGGGCTCCATCTTCATAGCCGGAGTCAGATGACAGAGGACTCGTTTGAGGCTCTGATGGGCCCTCTCCGCCATGGCTTGTCCTGTGGGAGAATAGGGGATGCCTGTCTTGTGTCCTATTCCCCATCGCTGTAGGAAAGCTCTCAGCTCCCTGGAAATATACGCTGGGCCGTTGTCTGTTTTGATTTCTTTGGGGATGCCCAGCACGGAGAAAGCGTGGATGAGATGTTTTTCAACATCCTTCGCTTTCTCCCCTGTGTGGGCAGAGGCGAAGATGGCTCCAGAGAATGTGTCGATGGAAACGTGCACATACTTGAGACGGCCGAATGGTTGAAATTTGGTGACATCAGTCTGCCACACCTCACAGCTTGAAAGGCCCCGGGGATTGGCGCCAGCAGGCAGCGATGGTGGCTGGTCCTGCTGGCACTGAGGGCATGTGGCCGCAATGGTCTTGGCTTGGTCCCGCGTAAGATGGAACTGCCGGACCAAGCCAGGTGCATTCTGGTGGAAGAGCTGGTGGCTGATCTTGGCCTGCTGAAAGACGTCAGGGAGTGGTGCGACCTTGACCGCAGTGGCCAAGGCCCACTCGGGTTCTATCTCCGCAGGGGCCGCAAGAGCATCGGCTCTGCGGTTGCCCTCGGCGATGAACCCTGGCAGATCTGTGTGCGACCTGGTGTGCATCACATATACCATCTGCTCTCTCCGGGAGACGAGGTCTATGAGTTTCGAGAGCAGATGATATAGGGCCAAATTGGGAACTTCTTGCAGGACGGCTTGGTGCGCTCTAGCCACTACACCGGCTACATAGGCCGAATCCGTAACCAAATTGAAGGGTCTATCATGGAACTTGGTGAATGCCCTGACGACTGCATCCAACTCAGCGACTTGAGGGGAACCCTCAACAACATTGACCTCCATCTCCCAACGCTGAGTTTCGGGGTCCTTCCAAGTCATCACTGACTTGTGAGAACTCCCGGATGCGTCTGTAAAAACTGTCAGAGCATCTAAGGGGACCCTGCTGATAACTTTCTTTGAAGCAAATTTAAAGTGCAGATCGTCGTTGAACAGTGGATGAGATGGTCGTCCAACTTCGATCTGCCCGGTGTAGCTGGCCAGTGCAAATTGCAGCACCTCACTCTCCGACAAGAGTTCCTCTAGCATTTTTAGTTTAAACTTGCCTGATTTTAATTCAATTGGAATGTGAATCACACCCAGATCGACACCTGCCAACTCCCTGACCCGCAAGCGAGCCTTGCGGATCAGCTCTGCCACCAGCTCGTGTGGCCTGGTGATTCTTTTGGACCTGTGGTGACCAAGGAACACCCACTCTATGATCAAGAGGGGGTCGCTGGCACCTCGGTCCGTCCCTCTTCCCTTTGATGTTTTTTGGGACCGGTCCCACTGATAAATGAGACCGTGGAGGTGTGGCAGTCGGCCTAATATAATGAATTTGAAGGACAGGCCCGGATCATAGCGATGGGCCTGCCTTGTCTCAAGGTATGTGCTGATTCTCTGGAGTGCATCCCGCGCCTCTGGGGTGAGGTTCCTAGGCGAACTGAGCGCCTCTCCTCCTTTCAATAGATTGAAAAGAGGGGCTAGGTCTTCAGTTGTGATGCCTAGCCAGGACCTCACCCAATTCAAAGCCCCACACAGGGCGTGGGCGTCCGCCAAAGTTTTTACCTCAGGGGTAATCGCCAATTTTTGAGGCACAATGGTCCTCTTGTTGATCTCAAGGCCCAGGTATTTCCAGGGTGGCATCTTCTGAATCTTCTCTTCTGAATCTTCTCTTCAACCTCATCTGGCCCAATCATCCTCCACTCACGCTGGAACTTTCCAGACACTGGGAGTGTCCGAGCGGGTGATGGG
>JAWMQZ010000418.1:0-11566 GCA_035584835.1 Tangara arthus | reverse complement strand
GAATAATGTTGCCTGTGTGAATTGTCTCACTGACCTCAAAGGAGTGAGAACTTTCTCATAATAGTAAAAGATTGTGGTGATGCCTTGGTGCCTGCCAGAGATCAGTTCCAGGAGGATGTGTATTCTATAGCATCACTGTATTCATTTAGGATGAGCTGATTGACAAGAACCAGCCTGGTCTTTTCTGGATCCTCACAGCAAAATGTTCTTGCAGAGCTTTCCTGACCACGACGTGCTGGGCCAGGCTTTTGAAGATGCTCTAGAAGTGCTGCAGCAGCACTCTGACAGGGAAATGCATTGTCCACCAGGTAACAAACAAACCCTTCTTCTACTTCATTTCCCAACTCCTTTTTTACAGGAAAGCTCCTCTTGAAACACACAGGTGGGGGAGTAATTTCCCAGAAGTGGATTAATGGGATGCTTTGTGAGGATGAAAAGGAGGAAAATTATTTGGAGGGTTTTTTTACCCCTCCATGAGTACTGCCCAGTGTGGGGAATATCTTCCAGGTCACAGCACAGGGGAAACTGTTGGACTGGCCCCATTTACCCTCCTCCCAGCAGCAGCCCAGGTGCATTGAGTTCACTTTTCCTATAATCAGAGGATATATGACTGTTGTGCAACAGCCTTTTCCCAGTTTTAATGTTTTAACTTCAAAATGCCCTTCTGCTATGCCATGAATCCCAATGCAAAAGAAAAAAAAAAAAGACCAGCAAGTGAAATTAATTTCCTCATTTAATTTTTTTGTGCACTAATAATAACCTTAAATATTTTAATGCAGGAATGATCGTTTGAGTCTGGATAATTAATAGAAAACTGTTTTTCTTGACTTCAAGAGTTGTATGCTTTACAAAACCTGCAATGTAAGGAAGCTGTAAATTGTTCCAGTTCTGGCAAGCTTTTGGTAACTAAATTGCTATAAAATTTAAAATTTGTGCTTTTGTTTTTACACTGTAAGCAGAAATGCAAGGAAAGGAAAATAAGAGGCTACATCACAAACCCTCTATGCCCAGAAAAAAACACCTGCGGTCTTTTGTGTGAAATGCCTTTCCTATGAGGAAGTTGATTTACATATTATCTAGTATAAAATGAAATGTAAATAAGACCAGTAGGGCTGTATCTTCAGCTGTTAACAATTTTTTGGCTCCACTGCATTAGTAATTTACACATGCTGGAGGATTCACTGTCTAGAATTACTTGCAATCTTCTTCCTTATATATGTTGTTAGGGCTGATGGAGTTATTAAACCCTTGCAATGCAGTGTTTAGTCTGTCCCCAGCTGCACCCACATTTCCAATTGCAATAGGTGAGGTATACCATACCCTCCAATATCTTCTTCTGGCCACTTGAAGTGGGTAAATTTTTCAAATGTCTTTAGTCTGGTGTTCTCTTCTGCTTCTTTAAGCATCACAAGTTCTTGGGTTCCCTCTATGTCATTCTTTCAGGCTCTGCAGATGTTCTGATGCTCCTTTACTTCATTCACCACTGGAGACTCAGACTTGCATTGTAATAATGGCCTGCAGAGCTGCCTGACAGTCCCTTTTCCTTTCTAGGTGTATTATTATAGTCTATATTTCTCTAATTCATACTGGATAACCACCACCTATGTCTTATCCAATTCATACTGGATAACCACCACCTATGTCTGGTAGTCTGTAAGGCCCTCAGCTATCCAGTAACTAAAAAATTTCATGATGCTATGAAATATTTGACATTTTATCTTTAAAAAATTGCTTTCCATTTTTCCATGTTTTTAAGGGCTCAAAAAACCAGCTCAAGGGTGTGATCACCAGCAGCAGTACAGATTTTGCTGGATAACCTACTGATGTGGAACATCTTGGCTCTGGACACTCTATTATCTAGAAGGCAGCCACAGGATAAATGCTTTTTGACAGGCACAGCACCCTGTCAAATTATTGCTATTGTGGTTTTCTTTTTTCCTTCTTCTCACTTTTTTACTCACTTGGTGTTTGCTCCCTCCTCCTAATTCCCAGGTTATAAAAACTGCCTGGCTGTGATCAACCATCACCACCACCTCCAAGCAAGCCCCAGTTACTGTGCAGCACCATCTGTGGAGGAGCAAGGGTACAGCTGGAGAAATGTGATTGTGAGTGAGCTCACTTCTGATAATAGTCAGACATAACTGGGAGGCTGATTGCTCATTTGGGATTTCTGATACAAATCATTATACTAACACTAACGGAAATTTGGTCTGGCCAGGCATGATTCAGATGAAAGTACCTTGGGAAATATTTGCAAAATGTGATTAATAATGTCTTTTCAGGAGTCAGCAGTTTGCTTCTGATGCTCTCCTGTGGTTCATCACATAACATGACAACTAACAAGCAAACCTACTAGAGAATTAGAGTACAAAAGGCTTCTTTGTATTACCTGGGAACAGGCAGAGAGCAACAACTTCCAATGCTGATGTGGCTTCTGCCACTGTGAAAAAGAGCCATGACTTTGATTTCTCCAACAGCAGTTTGTTGTAAAAGTTCTGGAAAGACCAGCATTATCTGAGCACAGCTTCAGCCATTAGAGTCCATGTACATTCTTAAAAGCACTGGGAGTGTGGTCTCCAGGAGTGATGGGAAATGAATTTTGCAGGGGAGATAATTTCAGGAGAGCAGATTCCACAAAAGCCCATTTTAACCCAGCAGATTAACAACAACACAGCATGGGAACGACAGTCTGTAGGGGCTACTGTGAGGTGGCCTCTGTCTTTTCCTAGCTCTGGAAGCTGCTCTGCTCTGGTTCCAGCAGCAGGATTGAAGGTCCAGGGTGATGCAGTTTTGCTGTTTTCCCTCTCAGCTTCTCCTCTGGTGGGCAGCTCTTGCCCCTGGACAAGAATTAGTGCTGCTTGTTACTGGTACACTACACTGAGTGCCTTCATGGCTGAGGAAAGTCTCCCATGGGTGAGGTGATGAGAAGTTGCATTTTGAAGGCTTCAGGCAATTAATTGACACAAGTTTCTTTTTATTCAGAGAATGTACTCTATGAGTAACTTTTTATTGTCTTAATTCTTGAAGAACAGTGCAGCGGATTTTTATGCAGATGAGACTGTCTACCATACACTGCAGAATACTCCAGAAAGTCAAGTGATGCATGCTGCTGCTGGCCAGCCAAAAGCAGGGAAAGGTCTGTAAAAAGATCACATCTCAATGTGTGATTTATGTTACTTTAAAAAACCTCTTAGCAAATCATGCTTTCTCCTTTACCTATTTTTTTTAAAGTTTCAACAGGAAAAAAAAAGTGAACATTTACTAGTGACTAGGATACAACTGCTAGTGTTCAGTTTCCATCTGCTAAATCTTATAAGATTATAATAAATGATAAATCTATTATTGAGTTATTCCATCATTGGTTAGCACATGGAAAATGAAATCAGAGATATGTTTCACTTCAAACCATTTAGGATGAAGTCTGATGCAGATAAGTAAATCTAGCTATCAATAACATTTTTATCCATTTATACCACTTATTTTATTTCATGTGGCCCAACAAGCAGTAATTTTCTTAAAGTTTTTTTACATACATGAATATTTTTGCACACTGGATTTTATGCCTTTGTTAGTTTACTTTTCAAATCACCTTTCAGCTTTGTCAGTTCCAGTCACAAAATAGCATTTTTATGGCTATTTTCCTGCTCCTTCTGGTTGAGTTTACTTGAATTGGAATCTATTTTCAAAGAATTGGTTGTGTGACATTGTCATTGCAATACTTCATTTTTTTATTGCATTCATTATTTGGGTTTTTGGCGGGGAGGGACTCAGCATCCTTTCTGTGGCTGCTGGATGAGATTTTCACAGCTTCAACTCTGAGCTGTTGTACCTACTTTTGACCGTGAGGCCTTTTGAAGTAGCTTCCTGATTTAGCTGGTTTTTTGAAATCCCCTTTTTCTCGGCTTTAACCACATGGTGTCAGTTTTTGGTGTTGTCTCTGCCCATTGATGCTGAACACTGTGGTCTCTGTTGTTTAATAGCTACTGCTACTACTACTACTATTACTACTACTACTACTACTACTACTACTATTACTACCGTAGGCTCTTCGGGATGGTGGGAAGAATAGCCTCTGTTTCTCAGTTTTCTACTTCAGATATCTGAAATTCACCATTGCAAATGAAAGCCTTTCAAATACAGAAATGTTGCTTTTCCAAATCTTATCCAGGGTTGCATTGGGGAATTTTACATGTCAGTGTCTGACTCGACCTTCAGTTATTACTGCTCTGTTAAACTCATTTCCTGTTTGCTATTTCTTGTACATTGTCATCAATATTCTTTTTCAGAAGACAACCTGCACATATTTGCAGTGATTAACTATTCTTATGGGGTCATTTTATGCCCTCTTACAGGTTTCTTTGTGTCCAAGGTGATATTCCTGCCAGAAACTGTGATTTGGGGGACTATTTTCACTGTACTAAATGAATTTAGTCCTCCTAGTTTCTGGTTGAGACATAAGAGATCTTCTGTACACAAGCAAGTAGAGTGGCTTTTTAGGAATAGATCTGTAGATAAAACCATCAGCACTGAGGGCCCAAATCCTGTGTTTTAAGTGTTCCACAAAATTTTATTTAGGGCAGTCTTTAGGCTGGTCACAAGGTCTGAAGGGTACACTGATGTAGATATGCTTTTGGAAAGCATCTTTTGAGATAGGTTTCCTCTGAAAAAGTCCAGTTCAGTCACAACAAAACCATTCCATGATCTGAGCTCATGCTCAGTGCAGTGGAGGCAGTCAAGAGAGGCACTTCAGAATTGAATCGGATGCATTTTCCCTGAGACTGTTAGGTGGCTTCAGGACCATTCAGCACTGAAATCCAATGCAGATGCTCTGAAACACCTTCTGGAGGAACCTGCTTGTCTCCAATACCATGTAAGAAACCTGCAGGCACTCACCTCCTGGCTTGGACTGATGTTTAGGGCCTGAAAATGAACATCACTGCCTTATGCAATGAGACAGAGATCTGTTACCTGTCCCCACCTCAAACTGGTGTATAGCACTTTGGGGAAAACAGCTGGGCTCTGGAAACACAGCTGCATAAACACATAAGAGCAAATTAGCCCTCTCCAACAAAGACATCAGCTAAAGGGAATGTGTCTAGAAATAAAAACTTGGGCAGAAGTGACCACTGAACTAAGAGGCCAAACAGCACTAAATCAAGTGCTGCTGCAGACATGGCTACACTATTTTTTTCCAGCAGAAATTTAGTCCACAGTAGTCCCTGGATTTTCCCCTGGTCTTGTTTGTTCTACCATCAGTTTGTAGAATAATTCAGGTTGGAGGGCACCTAAGAGGGTCACCTACTAAGTGTCCACTGTGACAGGGCAGTGTCCTTCACAGGTTTCCTTTTAAGCTCCTTAGTAATCTCTATGTATTTCTAGTAGAATATGTCCTTCTGGCCACAGGCCAATTTCTACTTAGATAATGAAACTTTATTATTTTTTTGGAAAGTACCTCTGATTTCAGGCTCTTCTTCTTCCCAATCTGACTGTTACTTCTCTCCTCTTTCCTTATCACCAGATACAGAGTTAGTCATCCCTGACAGATGTCTTGGCTTGACCTCAGTGTTCCTTAGCAACTGTCACTTTTCCCCTGTTCCTAGTTTAAAATAGCCACACAAGACAAGACTTTATGAACTTTAGGTGCAGCTGCTTATTTCCACTTTGGTTAAAGTGGAAGATGTTCTTCTGCACAGATTCTCTCTTCTGCAAAATGTTCCTCTTTGTCTGATAATCTTAAATTCTTCCTCCTTACAGCAGCTTCTTGATCACTCTTGTCTTTGGGAAGGGAACTAGAAATATTTCATAGAGTAGAATCCACAAGATCTATGTGAAACTAAATAAGCCTCACTAGGAAACTGAAATTTGAGAACTGAGCCTGTGGAGAGAAGCACTTAATTAACTGCCAAATATTTCAGTACCAAGCTTGCTTTTTTTCTGCATGGGAATGCAAACTGACACTTCTGCAGATTTTTACAATATCACAGGGTACCAGAAGATCTAGTTCCTTCTTGATTACATGAGGTTTCTGGTTAGCTAACCTGCTTTTCCTGCTCACTCACTTACCCTTTCTTATATCACAGACTACCTTGCATCACCAAAACATTCCTGAAACAAACCAAACAAAACCAAGCCATCTCAAAATCTCTGAATTTTGAATAAACAGGGAAACCATTTATTCAAACATTCAGATTGGCTCTCCAGAACCTCTTTCCTACCCTCTCTGAGGATGTAATTTCCTACTGTGAGTTCCTTGAGTGTGCATCTGCACAATATGTGTCTGCAGACTGATGCTTCTGAGACCTACCACACAGCGAAGTCACCAGATATTTGCCAGGATCCCCAGATAAATCTGCTCTTGAAGCTCTAATGACCAAATCCCCTTCTGTCACCACAGATCTGTACACCCTTCAAAGCCAGAGTGTGGTGCTGATAATGTCAGGGTTGTGGATTTGATCCCTGTATTGAGCCATTCACTTAAGAGCTGGATTTGATGATCCTTCTGGGTCCCCTCCCACTCAGACCATGACATGACTCTGCGTTGCTCACATCTCTGTGATCCCATTTGCTGCTGCTAGTTTTCCACTGAACAGTTGATAGTGATCTTTTAATTTGGGACAACCTACAAGGTTTATCTATGCTTTTGCCTGTAAGACCATTTCCAGGAAAAGGACAAATGCTCATCTTTTAAAACAAGGGCAAGTGTTGAGCTTGTGAGGGTCCCCAGGACAAGGTGAGAGATGAGGAATCTGACTCCATGTTCTCAGGAGGCTGATTTATTATTTTATGATTTTATATTATATTAAAGAATGCTATACTAAAACTATACTAGAGAAAGAGAAGGATACAGACAGAAGGCTAAACAAGAATGATAATGAAAAACTTGCGACTGACTCCTCAGAGTCCAACACAGCTGATGGTGATTGGTCATTAAATAAAAAAAATTCACAAGTTTGGATAAACAATCTCCAGACCACATTCCAGAGCAGCAAACACAGGAGAAGCTGAGGCTTCTCATCTTCCCAGGAGAAGAAATCCCAGTGAAGGGGTTTTTCAGAAAATATCACAGTGACAGTGTATTGGTGTAGTGTTTTCTGTAGCCCAGTGCAAATCTAAGGTGTCTATGTGACTATGAATTGTGAACTGAAATATAACTATTATGAAGCAATACTCTTCATCTCTATCAAAGAGGCACGGCAAATAGAAATCATAGAAACTATCTGCTGACTTCTTGCTTTCTTTAGGGGAAGCTTTTCTGCTCATCACATACATATTTTTATAATTTTTTTTCTATTTTTATCATGTTTTTTTCTATTTTTATCATGTACTTTGTGAACTTCTAGCTCCAGTATGTGATCATTATGGTGATAATACTTTAAGTCCTGTCTGAAAATAACGTCAGTGTGGAATAGCTGGATAAATGCAAACATACAAAGCTCTACAATGTAACTTTTGTTTTTCCCTCATCATTGCGTGAGACTTAAATGTGAAGGAAGGGAACTGTAAGTGTAATTTATTTTGATTGTACAGGAAGATGACTAGGGGCAAAAAGATAAGGGTGTGGAAGTTACAGGGAAAAATGCAGTTGCTATTCCCTGCATGGAACATGGTCAACATATACAACCTCCCCCACACAATAAAATCTAAAGGGGCCTAAAGAGACAGTGGAACAGGGGGAGGACACCAAAGCCAGACTCTGTCTAAACCACTGCAGAGGAGGGAACTAGTTGGTACTTTCTGCCTAATAAGCTGCACAGAAAATGAAAAGCAAAGGAAATAAAAGAAGATGTCCTACTGTTAAATCAGCCACCATGGCAATATCAGTCTTTTTGTACTGATGCATGCGCCCATTCCCAGGTAATCTCTGGTACTATCCTGAGACACCTGCCCCAGGTACAACCATCCCTCACTGTGTAAGATGCATGACTAAAGTTACTCAAGTTCCACCTAAAAAAAATGGTATTTTTTTATTAGTTAAGAATGGGGAGAGGTTAGAGGAAAGACTCCATTGTAACTTCTGGGATCAGTCCTGGGGACATCTATTAAGTGAGAACAATATTGTGTGTGTGCTGAATGACTGTCTTGGGTTAACTCTTATTGAGGAGCAGAGCATGTTAGTGTGTTGCTTTTAATTAGTATATTGCTTTGAATATATTTGTGCAGCCAGCAACTATCTCCAGAAATTTCTGAACTCATCACAGTTTCACTGATGAAGAGTGTCACTCTGTAAAGTGTTAATGTGAGTGCTCACACATTGGTAACTGCTGGCAGTGGGTACAGGCATGGGGAGGGGGTGTCTGTGACCCTGCACAAGCCAGCTGAACTGCCACTCCAGTCCAGGGAAGGATTGTGGAAGGAACCCCACAATGGGATCCTGACACACTGGTCAAGTACAAGAGTCTCAGCTTCCCTGAGGTGCTGACAGGCTAATCAAACACTAAGGGCTTGAGGAAGTCTCCCCTTTTTGTGTGATAGAATGACATAAATTCTATTTTAGAATGAACTGAATGACTAAAATAAAGTTTTAAGAAACAATTTTCCTGTATTGGCTAGCATGTGAATGAACAATGTGAATAACAAGAAATAAGCTGGTTCATTATTGAAAGGTCATCATAAAGTGTCTCAAGGCAAATAATTATTTAAATACAATAGAAAACTGCATTGAAGTTTCAATAAAGATAAGCAGTATTTGAAAATAAGCTGTGTAAGTTGTCTTGGGCAGTTGAAATTCCTTACAGTGGCCATGACACCTTTAAAATGGAAATACCTTAAACAGTGTTGCTTCTGCTCCCTGTCACGAGGCATTTGTCGTTGTAAAGATGATTAAGGAGGTAGGAAAAAAATCCTCTGTAATAAGGTTTCATGAAATAAAATTGGTGTTTAGATACACAGATAAAAACTTCCTGACAGTCCAAGGGAAAATCAGTATTCATTGCCATAAGGAGTAATGAAGCATGCTTTCATGCTGGATTTCTTATTATAGGAGACATTTTTATTTGCAGCAATAATGTGGGAAAGGAAGCGAGTCCCAAATAGAAGCATAGAACTTGAAGCAGAGGCAGACTGACTCTGCTGGGGAACATTTTTCAAATTTCTAGAAATTACTTTGACGATCCACAGTAAAAAATTTTTAAAAACCCAAACCCAAAGAAAGAAAAATACACAAAAAAACTCCCAAACCAACCAAACAAACAAAAAAAAAAAACAGAGAAAAACCCAAAAAACAAACCCAGAGGTTGCAGAGTGGGTCAAGATCACCAGAGTATTCAAGGACTGCATTAATTTTATATTCTAGTCTAATATAGAAAGCTGTTTAATAAAGCAAAATAGATTATTAATTCAAATAAAATATACTCTGTACAAGTGATTTCCTGCACTATTTAGTTTCCTTAATTAACAAACAAGAATATTATCTCTTGTCACTTAAAGCAGTAAAATATTTTATTTCTTATTTTCAAAACTACTGTAAGAAAGGAAGACAGGCAGGAATAGTGTGTAAGACTTAAGTACTGAGCTGACCTCCTGTTTGCAGTTCTAACTGTGGATTTGCTGTATGAAATGCAATCAAAGAGCTTCTGCTTTTTGCAGCTGCAAAATTGGTATAATCATCTGCTCTCTCTCTCTCTCTTTCTCTCTCTCTCTCTTTCTCTCTCTCTCTCTCTCTTTCTTCATTTGCCTCTGTTTACACAACATTATGGTAGCCTCAAGTAGGTAACTGTGGTGGTGCCAATGAACCTGTAAGATGCTACAGTGATAATTATAATTTACTTTGCTCAAGTTTGGTATGGTCAGAAGGACAGGCAGAAAATGTGCACATCAGTGGAGGGCTGACACCAGGTGCTGGCAGAATTAGACTGTGACTGGCCCAGATACAGAGATCAGAGGCTGGCTGGGAGAAGGGGGTCATTTGTGAGAGGAGCCCTTGTTCTGACTCTCCTGAGTTATCTTTCATGCTTAGCAGGTCAGATGATGAGTTTCTTTAACAGTGAGAAAGTTGCCTTTCTCTATTCATCATTAGGAGAATTACTGAGATGCTGCTCCTTGCCAATACCTCTAGGATGTGGCACACTGTGCCCGATTGTCCCAGCGTGGTGCTTGGCTCATCTGGTGGCTTGCTGTATTTTGAGTC
The DNA here is from genome assembly GCA_035584835.1 of Tangara arthus. Taxonomy (NCBI): domain Eukaryota; kingdom Metazoa; phylum Chordata; class Aves; order Passeriformes; family Thraupidae; genus Tangara; species Tangara arthus. The sequence continues at coordinate 1,440 of JAWMQZ010000418.1, read as the reverse complement.
TGGGATATCACTCATTCCCTCTCCTGCAAGGTGGACTGAGGATCAGCATAAACTCATCTTCCTTACCTTCTCCTTGAATCATTTCGTGGCTTCATTTGTGACAAAGTGTGGCCATCCAGCCTGAAATCTCATGCAGTTGTTTGGGGGAAAAAAAGCTAATTCAAATTATTGTTATTAATTGTGTAAAGCCAGTGTCAGTGTAGCAGCTGAGGGTTCCACGGGCCCTTTGACAGCGCTGCACTTTTGGTAGCCTACTCTCTCTGTATTTTTCATGTTCCTTTGTTGACTGTACAGTGGAGAGCTCTCTTGCCATTACTTTATCTTACAGCAAAGATCAAGTGAAAGTTTGCTCCCCGCTTCCAAACTTCCGCCCAAGGAAATATGTGGACATGATGGAATGGCCTTTTCCAGCAGTGCTGTAATGGATGTTAGCAGTCCCCAGCACTCAGTATTGATTATATGGAATCTTCCTATTCAGTTTTATCACGGCTCAGATGTAACATTTTTGCAACAGCAACTATAAAATCAATATGAAGAAAACATTTAAATAAATCAGCAACTGAAAGAATGATACATAGGCATTCACTGAAAGAGAAATGAACTTTAAATACACTGAATGTAAAGTGATCCTTGTAGAGATAAGGAGTGTGAGCTTACTTCAAATGAAATTAGTGGAAGGCAGCAACTGAAAGGACCTGGGGGTAACAGTATGTGAGGAACAGATGATGTGCTGTGACAGAACAAGGTGAGATTGCTCTCCAGATGGGTGAATAAGGGAGTACTAAATAAGAGCAAGAAAGTAATTTGTCTTTTCACAGCATGAGAAAGAATGATGATAGTGGTATATGGTGCTGAATTTTCAGTAACTTCTCTTAAGGTTGTGATACAACTGATGCTCTAAAAAGGGGAAAAAAGGTCCAACAGTTTTGAAGGCAGATGAAAATTCATTGTAGTGGGAGAAGGATCAGGCTGTTTAATACTTTAAGATCAAAGAAGAAAGGAAAGAGGTGAAATGTGACAAAAATAGAAATCAAACGGGAGGAAAAAGAATAAAAGAACAGCCACACAATATTCACCAGACTAGTGGTACCCAGCAGCTGGAAGCTGAAGTCTGACAAGTTTGTCTTGGAATTGCATCTTTTTGTGTTTTCCTCCCACCCATTCTCTATTGTAATGTGGTGGTCAAACAATGGACCTAATTACCAGGGAAGCTGTAATTCTTTCCATAATGTGACTGTTGTTTTAAATCAAGACTATCTGCGTTCCTGGAAGACAAAGTTTTGCAAATGCACATTAGTGGATTCAATGCAGGAGCAACTGTGTGAAAGACTAAAGTGCCTTTGATCCTACAGGAGCTCAGAGTAATTGTGGAAACCCAGGGCACCACAGGGAATATTTCTCTGTCTGCTCTGGGGTGCCCTGACCCCCAGGGGAGCTCTG
>JAWMQZ010000417.1:0-11602 GCA_035584835.1 Tangara arthus | reverse complement strand
ATTGGTCTCATGTGGTTGTTTCTAATTAATGGCCAATCACAGTCAGCTGGCTCGGACTCTCTGTCCCAGACACAAGCCTTTGTGATCATTCTTTCTTTTTCTATTCTTAGTTAGCCTTCCGATGAAATCCTTTCTTCTATTCCTTTAGTATAGTTTGAATGTAATATATATCATAAAATAATAAATCAGCCTTCTGAAACACGGAGTCAGATCCTCATCTCTTCCCTCATCCTGGGACCCCAGTGAACACGGTCACATAGCGTTTCACAAAATTTCACAAAAATTTCTGAGGGTGCCAGCCCTGCTTTGGGAAAACCCACCCAGGATGGGGACCATGCACCTGCAGAGCAACCAGTAGGACAGGCAATAATTTAGGGAAAAACCCCTCTGAGATCACGGAGCCCAACCATTCCCAGCAGGGCCAGGATGATGAAAGGAGCAGGGAAGGGCTTGTCATGCAGGGGAGGAAGAGCAGGGGAGCCCAGGGAGGCTGGGGGTGCCGGGGCTGCCTCCGAGCCGTTCCCCACGGTTGGGAAATTCCCTCCCGGCTGCAGCTCCCCGCTTGTCTAATTGTCCTTGATGGATTTGCCGTCCCCCAGGAGCGCCAGCCAGACCTCGCAGCTCCAGATGTCTGAATATTATGCAGGAAGCTGGTAAACAAATTCCTCCTATTTTTCCTGCTAGCAATTAGGAACGTAGGAAGAACACATTGCTGAGCAGGCGAGGGATGCGCGGCAGATATTTCATATGCATTTATAGCCACTTAACGCCTCTGGAAGGGTGATAAACACCGACTATTGTAAATCTGTTTGATCGCCCCTTGTTGCTACAAAATCCGGGAAAAGTCAAAATAAAGGAAAAAAAAACCCTCCAAACAAATGTTGAAATAAGAGTTGAAACTGGGATAAATTAGTGATGACAACTCCTTCCATATTAACTATCAAGCACTCGGGTGACAGAGCAGCTCGGCCACTCCCCCCTAGCAGCTTTTTTGGGTGATTTCAACTTTTTACCGCAATTTCAGCTGGGGAGCAGGTCCCTGCCCGGCTCCTGTGCCTCCCCTCTCCGTTAATTTCTCTGCCTGCTCCAGCAATCCTGCCCTAGGAAGGATGGCTTAGGTGGCTTCAGGAGCCTTTGCCAGCATTAATTGTTACGATTTTAGAGCCCCACAGGGTGCAGGCTTGGAAAAGGAGAATTTGTTCAAAAGATTGGGAGGGAAATTAAAAAATCCAGCGCCATGGCCGTGCAAAACCAGCCCAGGGACAGAGCTGGGAAAGCTGGACAGGGAATTCCAAGGCTGGGAAATCTGGACAGGGAAATACAGAGCTCCAGCTCACAGGGGGAATGGACAGGGCTGGGAAACCTGGGCACGGAATGGACAGAGCTGGAAAATCTGGACAAAGAATTGCAGAGCTGGGAAACCTGGATAGGGAATTGCAGTCTCCAGCTCACAGGGGGAATGGACAGAGCTGGGAAAGCTGGACAGGGAATTACAAAGCTGGGAAACCTGGACAGGGAATTGCAGGACTGCAGCTCACAGCGGGAAAGAAGGGATGGTGCTCCTGGAAAGCACAAGCCACACAGCCACATGCTGGAATTATACGAGCTGCAGAAATTTGGGAGCATTTGAGATACATTTTGTGGTGAAGGGGAGCTTTATCCAGCCCAGCTGCTCTGAAGTTATCAGTGCCATGGTGTTTTCTGGGAGAGTTAAGGTTGTCTCTGCTTCAAACCAAGAACTGAGCTGAGATCTCTTTTCATGGCTAAAAAGCCCCTCTGCAGCATCTTCCCAAACAACAGCTGTGCCAGAGTGGGTTTCCCATCCTTTTGGGCTGGATTTTGGTCTGAGGACAGATAAATGGCTCTGAAGTAGAGGGAAAATGTACAAGGAGATGGAGGCAGCTCCTCCTCTGCAGCTTCAGGGTGTTCAGTGTTCACCAGGCCCTGTCTGAGGGTGCCAAGGCTCTGTCTGAGCACCCCAGAGCCAGCAGAGCCCCAGTCCCTGCTGTCCCAGCCCACCAGGGAGCCCTGGCCACCCCTCTGCAGTGCCCCTGAGCTGCTGCCCAGCCCCAGGGGCACCTGTGCAGGTGGGACTCCCACGTCCACCTGGCCCAGCACCCCAGAACTGCCAGGGCCCCCCACGCCAGGGGCTGCAGAGGGGCTGCAGGGCCCTGCTGGCCATGGTGCCATCATCATCATCATCACCTCAGGGCATCTGACCTGCTCACTGAATCATGGTGTGCCCTGCTTTTGTGCATCTTTGTTCTCAAAACTAAAGAAATTCTCCTTTCTGACGCTCCTGGGCACTGCCCTGCCCAAGCAGGGGTCCCAAATCCAGGTGCAAGAGGCAAGGCTGCTGCAGCACCAGCTCCTGGCCCCTTTGTGGGGGTTTATCCATCCTTTACCCATCCTTTATCCATCCTTTACCCATCCTTTACCCATCCTTTACCCGTCCTTTACCCACCCTTTATCCATCCTTTACCCATCCTTTACCCATCCTTTACCCATCCTTTACCCATCCTTTACCCATCCTTTACCCGTCCTTTACCCATCCTTTACCCATCCTTTACCCATCCTTTACCCATCCTTTAGGGGTGTCCCAAGCCCTGGGCAGTGTTAAGGACAGCCAGGGCTCCCAGCTAGAGCCCAAAGGCAAGTGTTGTCCTTTGCAAAGCGTCATTTTCACCCCATTTTATATTTTTTCCCCCAAAACAAAGGTGCTGGTGAGGCCCAAGCTGGCCCAGAGCATTCTGGCCTGGCTGTGTTTGTTTTGGAGCCTGGTAGGAAGGCTTTGGTGCCACCTCTGCTCAGGGAAAGGCTGCAGGAAACCCGAGCCTGGCCTTTTCAAGCCTTCTCAAATGAAGTTTAAAATAGCCCTGGGACCAGAGCAGCTGAGCTGCTCCTCTCAAACGGAGCTGGGAGAGCAGCACGAGGATGGAGCCGCTGAGCCAAATGATGTCTCCATCCCACAGCACCCCCAGGGTGCTCAGAGCCCCCAGTGCCCCAAACCCCCGCTCTGCAAAGGGTGTTTAAAATCCCTTCCCATTTCTGTTTATTTCTGCAGCAGAAATAAAATGCAGCCCTGCAAAGTAAGTGTCCATTTGCTGCTTCCCTCCCTCCTCTGGCTCAGGTGTGTGTGGAGCACAGACCTGTTGGAGGACTCAGCTCTCTCCTGCTCCTCGCTGCGATGAAGGAATTAAATACAAAATCTTCTGTAGGAAGCAATTGTGAAGTGTGGAAGTTTCTAGTCAGGCAAATAAATTGGATTTAAGTATATTACAGTCATAATCTTTTTCTGCCTCTCTCCAGACAGCCTTTGTACATGGAGAAATGAGAATGTATTCTCAGACAAATCTTGACCTGAGGGAGAAGGCTGCGGGAATCTGGATTTTCAATAACATAAGACAATAAAGCTCAGACTCCTAACCTGCCGCAATATGGTAAAAGTATAAAGAGCTTAGCAACTAATAAAAGAAAAGGGTCTTCCAACTCATATTTGAAGATCTAGACCCCCAAAAGGACACTTCATAAAGATCATAATGGGTTAGTCAGTATCTAACAGATACCATGTACCTTGTTGACCAATTGTCTGACAGTTGTCTTCTGCAGGCCTGGATATTAATAAGCCTCGTGTTGATTTCCTTGGGGTATTTTTTCTTCGTAATTGTACATCTCCTTGTTGTGACACTGCAGCCTGCTATGTATTTATTTAATGCCATTCCTACAGCAAAAAAAAAAAAAATTAAAAAAAAAAAATATCAGTGTATGTATGGCATTGTTTCCCTGAGATGAGATGCACACACTGCAAATTTCCTCCCCCTCTGAGGCAGCAGAATCAAAGCCAGGCAGAGGGAGAGCTCCTGGACTTGGGGCAAAGAGGAAATCCAGATGTGTTTTCCCCTCAGGTGTGAATGTGTCTTACTCCCTGCGTTACACAGGGAATACAAAGGGATTCAATTATCGCCGCATTTTGATTTCCAATAATAACAAAAACTCCTTCTAGAAGGGATTCCATTAAATAATGTTTTGACAGATAATGCTGGTGCAAAGTAGCTGTCAGTCAGGCAGCGAGATCAAGGGGAAGCAGATGCACCAGGCAGATCACAGGGAGGCTTAGGGGGTGAAAATGGAGCCTGCTACAAACTCCTCTCACTAACAAAACAAAACAAAATAAAACAAAACAAAACAAAACAAAGGCTGCCCAGGGCCCCATCCTGCTCTCAGTGCCCGGGCAGCTCCGGAGTGCAAGGAAAATGTCCCAGGGCTGCCTGAGAGAGGGGCTGCAGCTGTGCCACCCCAGGGGCAGGGTGCTGGGGGCACCTGAGCCCAGTGCAGGGTGCTGAGGGCACCTGAGCCCAGCACAGGGTGCTGAGGTGCCCAGTGCAGGGTGCTGAGGGCAGCTGTGCCACCCCAGGGGCAGGGTGATGAGGGCACCTGTGCCCAGTGCAGGGTGCTGAGATGCCCAGTGCAAGGTACTGAGGGCACCTGAGCCCAGTGCAGGGTGCTGAGATGCCCAGTGCAAGGTGCTGAGGGCACCTGAGCCCAGTGCAGGGTGCTGAGATGCCCAGTGCAAAGTGCTGAGGGCACCTGAGCCCAGTGCAGGGTACTGAGATGCCCAGTGCAGGGTGCTGAGGGCACCTGTGCCATCCCAGTGCAGGGTGCTGAGGGCACCTGTGCCCAGTGCAGGGTGCTGAGGGCACCTGAGCTACCCCAGGCAGGAGCAGGTGCCCCACTGGGGCACAGGAGGGAGCAGAGCTGGACTCTGGGCTCCCTGCAGGGTGTTGGCCAAGCTCCCTGTGCCCTGCTCTGGCCCCAGCCCAGCTGATAGCCAGGACATCTCTGAAAATCCCAGATTTCCCCAAAAGCTGCTTTGCTTGGCCACTGAAACCAGGCTCGGCCCCTGTTTGCTGGTTGGCCCCTCTTCCATGGCCTGGAGAATCCCTGCAGCCAAAGGGGAGCTCCATCCTCCCATCCCAGCATGGAACCCACCCTAGGCTGGCTGGATGGGACCCCAAATCCCCCCCAGTGCCATCTGCCATGGCAGGGACACCTTCCCCTGCTCCCATCCCAGTGTCCAACCTGGCCTGGAACTTCACTCACCTTCACCACCCTCAACCCAAAGTCTATCCTGTGATTAAGAACTTTCCTTTTGCTCTGAGTGCTGCACAAAACCCCACACAAATGCTTTGTCACATCCCCCTTTCACCACTGACTCACCCTGGCTGTGCTGGTCCCAGTCCCCAGCCTCCACAGGAGCCTTGGGGTCACTCCTGGTGCTGCTGCCCTACAGGAATTCCTTTGGGTTCCTGGTGCTGCTGCCCTACAGGAATTCCTGTGGATTCCTGGTGCTGCTGCCCCTCTCCTGAGGCTTCCCATGTCCTGCCCCCAACGTGGGATTCGAGGGGTAAATGGAACAGCACAGTGGAGGCACAGCCTGAGCTGGAAAAGGCACAGGAGAGCACTAAGGAGAATATTAAAATTACGAATATTTTGATTTATGGCAGCATCCAAAGTCACAGCAGAGTGTGATGTGAGCCTGATGCACATGGGGCTGCTCCAGTCCTGATCCTGGCACATGCCAGGATAACATAAATTGTGGGAAATAGGAGAAATAAGAGATGTGTTTCAAGGCATTTGCTGAGGGGCCAGATTAAATTACAATTAATTACAGTGTCTTTAAAATCTCCAAACTTTCCATGCAAGTCCAGAATGAGCTCGTTGAAAACTTCTAGCTATAAATTATATTTGAAAGGCATTCAGCTTTTAAAAAATAGATTTTATTTTGTCCATTGGCGAACTTCTCCTGGAAACTAAACCCAAAGCTTAATATGGGATTAAGAGAGAAAATACCCAGGCAGAAGATTCAGTGCTCCTCTCTCTGGATTTTCATGGGTCAGACGTGGCAAATTCCAGCTCCTTCTCCCAAAACAACCCCTCCATCCCACCAGGGTTAAGAGATGGCTTAACCTGCTCTGGAGGAAATCTTCAATTAAAGTGTTTTAACTGAAATTTCTCCACGTAGGTAAAATTTGATGTGAGGAGGGAAAACCAAACAAAACAGTAAAAGTTTCTCAAAGGAAGAAATGAAGTGAGGAAGGGATCTGATCCACCAGCTCCATATTCCTCCAGCACCTTCCCCACCAGTGATGTGAGTAAAAATACCAATATTTATGGGAGATAAATATAGGTATTTATCGGTATTGGAGATAAATATTGGTATTTATCAGTGTTGGAGATAAATATTGGTATTTATCAGTGTTGGAGATTTATCGGTATGGGCGATAAGTACTGGTATTTATAAATTCGGGGGGTTATTTTGAGGTGCTGTACTCATGGGAGAGTGCTGCAAATTATGGGACAAGGCAAAAGAATAATCCAGCTGGAGAATCCCAACGAAAACTGCCTCAGGACTGTGCGAGAGCCTCGAGGAAAATGGGAAATGCTTCTTTTCAATGGATTATTAATACACATTGAATAGAGCTCAAGGCGTTGCCCGTGCTCCGGGAAGAGTCAATAGAGGCGGAGGTTTAGGATATCTGATATTAGGAGTTTGTTCCTTTCGGCAGCAAGGATTGGTGGCAGGAGGATGCTGTGCCCTGGAAGCCCAGCAAGGACAGCTCGTGGCCTTGGCCTCCGCGGAGCTGCTTTTTCACTCGGCTTTTTTTAAACCCTCGGGCAGAGTTCCGAGATAAGAGAAGTGGAACTGAACTTAACGAGCAGCTAATTTTATCCTTTGTTTTGCCTGATAAACATCAGCTCGCAAAGTCCGAGCTGAAAACTGCAGCCGCGCTTGGGAAGGAAATAACACGGCGTATTTATAGTAAATAATCCTATTTTAGTCATTTTGCACAGAACTGTAGCTGAAAGGTTTGGCTTCATTCCCCCGCTTCACCTGAAGCTGTTTAGCTAAATAAATTTCCATAAACACCTTGTGCTGAACAAACACTAAACGAGGTTTATTTTCACCCCAAAACTCATTTGGACACAAGAGCCCCAGAGCAGTCACCCCTCCGTGGGAAGCAGGGCTGGGCACACACAGGATTCCCAGAAATACTCTGCCTGAAACATGAATTTTAATGCCACAAAAGTGCTGGAAATGAAGAAATTCTGCACGAGAACTTCACTCGTGGAGCCTGGGATGTGATCAAACCTCCTGCGACTGCACGAGGCAGAATTTGGGGAAAATTGGGAAAAAATGGGCACTGCCCACCCCAAGGCCAGGCTGGAGCACCTGGGACAGTGGGAGGGGTGGCAGGGGTGGCACTGGGTGGGCTTTGGGGTCCCTTCCAACCCAAACCAGGCTGAGATTCTCTAAAAACGCTGAACCTTCATCTCCTCAAACCCTCCAGCAGCTCCATGCAAAGCAGCACTGCTGGAATTTGGTGTGTCCACAACTCTGGGAATGCTCCAGGCTGGAGCACGGGCACAGACAAGCACATTCCAATGCCCCAGCATTGTATCTATCATTTATTACAGTATCATCCCTGTATTTATCATTTATTATTATATTATCCCTGTATTTCTCATTTATAATAATATAATCACTGCATTTATAATTTGTTAAGATGATATCACTGTATTTCTCATTTATTACAATATTATCACTGTATTTGTCATTTATTTCCATATTATCAGATGTTTATCATTTTTTGAGATATTATCACTGTGTTTATCATGTATTGAGTTATTATCACTGTATTTACCCTTTATTCCAATATTATCACTGTATTTACCCTTTATTCCCATATTATCACTGTGTTTATCATTTATTGAGATATTATCACTGTGTTCATCGTTTATTGAGTTATTATCACTGTATTTACCTTTATTACAATATTAACACTGTATTTATCCTTTATTCCAATACTGTGACTGTATTTATCATTTATTCCCATATTATCACTGTGTTTATCATTTGAGTTATTATCACTGTATGTATCCTTTATTCCAACATTATCACTGTATTTATCCTTTATTTCAGGCCCTGCAGGCTGCCTGTCATCTCTGACACTCTTTCCTTGACCTACACCTTTCACATCTCTATTTTCAACCTGGAATTTAACCTGGGGACCCAAACCCAGGGGTTTGCTGTCCCTCTGAGGATGTCAAACCCCACCAAGGTGCTGCAATGGGAAAAGCCCTTTTTCCCTTTTCCCCTTTTCCCTCCATATCCCAGCCCCAGAGCTGCAGCTGGAGCCACGGGCAGGGTTTGTGGTCCAGCAGCTGAAAGCCCTTGCTGGAGGAGACAGAGGGGAGCAGCCTGATGTGCTCTTGCCATGTGGTAATTTTCCAGATAAATGGACAGTTGCTTCAGCAGCTTCCCTGTTGAAGGTCAATGATCCATATAATACTGGCAATTACAGAAGTATTTCCATTGCAGACTCGGTGACAAATTTTCAGTGCAAGACAACAGAGAGACTGGAGCAGCAGCACCAGCATGAGGGGCTGAGGATGCCACAGCCCAGCTCCTGCCTGGGATTTGCTGGAGGAATCAGCCCACCCTGCCCAGCTTACCAGGAAATTCTGGCCCTATTTCCTCTTTTTTGGGCACTTTGTAATCCCTATTTAATCCTAAAACTGAGTTCCCACCTCCTGGCTTTCACACACCCACTTTTCCTGCCTCCCTGGTCAAAGTTCAGCACTTTATAAAGATACATTGCAAAGTTCAGCTATTTTATAAAGATTCTCTAGTGCTGAAGGAGAGGGAAAAGGTATCAAATAAGGGAAAACTGCTCAGCAATTGGAAAGCTTGGGCTCCCAGCAGAGGCACGAGCACTTCTAATTGCATTCCAAAACAGGGCAGGAGGCATTTTGGGGAGTGTGTCCTGCTGATGCTCTGAGAGCTGCACCCAGAGCTGGCTGCAATCACAGCTCATGCTTGAGTCATTGGCTGAACATTCCCAGCAAAACGTGGATTGAAATAAAGAATTGTTCTGTGTAATGAGCTGTGCATGAGGGCTCTGCTGACAGGACCTGAGGGAACAGCAGGAAGTGGTGCCAGGGGAGGATTAGGGTGGATTTCAGGAAAGGTTCATCCCCAGAGGGTGCTGGCACTGCCCAGGGAATGGGCACAGCCCCGAGGCTGCCAGAGCTCCAGGAGCCTTTGGACAATGCTCTCAGTGGGGTTTTTGGGGTGTCAGTGCAGGGCCAGGAGCTGGACTCCACCCTTGTGGGTCCCTCCCAGCCCAGGATACTCCATGATTCCATGAAATAACAACTTGGATTTACATAAAATAACAGCAGGAAACAGGAATTAACAACAGGATTCCATGAAATAACAACCTGCACCATGGCACGGGCTGTTTGAGCATCCCTTGCCCTCCCAAAAAGCACAACCCCTCCCTGCCCAGCGTCCCAAAAACCAACACCAAGCCTTGGGAAAGGCCTCTGTGCTCCAGCTCAGGGCTGGTGAAGGCAAAGAGGCTCCTGCAGCTCCAGCCCCTGCTGTAACCCCCTGTAAACACCAAAATGTGACACACACAGGTGCCCTCAGCCAGGCAGGGGCTGCACACCTCTAACCACAAACATGTGAGACCCTGGAAGACTTCAGTGATTTCTGGGGGGAGTACAGGAGACCTGAGCAGTGCTTCCCCTGCGGATTGTGCTTGTGCTTCAGTTCCAGTTTGCTGCAGCTTTTACCCATGGTGTGCAGACAGAACTGCCACTTCATTCCTCCAAAACGAGCAGGAAACACCCAGAAAGAGCAGCCTTGATGGGGGAGCAACCCACCAGGGAGGGACTTGGAGCTGCTCAAGAACCTGCCTCAGAACTTCAGCAGATTCTGCTAAAAAGGAAAGAGAGAAGAAAGGCAGAGTTGAAATGCAGGATTTTAACCTCCATGCAGAAAATGAAAGGATGTTTGCAGGGACACCAGCAGCACAGCCATCCCTCCATCCCTCCCTCCCTAGCAGCAGGAGCACGCTGAAGGAGCCAGGACTGGGCCTGCCTTGTGCAAATAAGTGATTTTGGATGAGAATAATTAATAAAGGGGGTGGGTTTGGGTTTCTTGTGAGGTCAGTGGCTCATTTAGGAAATTTGCATTGATAACCCACAGCCATGGAAGAGCTGGATGGCTCTTGGGTCACAGCCTGGTTTGGGCTGGAAGGGACCTCTGGGACCACCCTGCCCAACCCCTGCCACAAACAGGGACACTGCCTGCCACACCAGCCTGTCCAGATCTTGCAGAATTAGCCCCAGATTGTGTTTTTCAGGGAGATCAGGAGGGATGGGGCAGTCCAAGGGCTGAGCACCTCAATTTCCTCCAGCCTCAGGGCCCTCCTGCCCACCAGCCCCGCAATTAAACACTCAATTAAAAATTAAAAGGAAAGACTTCTGACAAGACCCCAAATAATTAAGTAATGGTTACATAGTGTTGGACATCAGGAAGAACTCCCCATGGAAAACGTGGTCAGGTATTGACAGGGGCTGCCCAGGGATGTTTGGAGTGCCCATCCCTGGAGGTGGCACTTGGTGACAAGGTGGGGATTGGCACAGGTTGGACTCCATGGTCTGGGAGGGCTTTTCCAAGCCCTGGGATTCTCCACAGCTGCCTTCTTGCGAGCATGACTGTGCTCCTGAGGCTCTGCTGTAATGCACAGTTAGAAATGTGATGTCCAGTCCAGCACAGGCAGGAAGCTGGCTGTTTGGCAGAGCTGTCATCAGAGGAGCACTTGGAGCTGCACTAACTCCCAAGTTTAACAGCTTTTAAATCACTGCTTGATAGCTGATCTCTCATTGCTGTGCAGAGCAGCTACAGCCAGCAAGTCCTGCACGTGTGCTCCAAACCCCTGAGGAAGGGACAAAACCATGGGAATGATAAATTTGGTGTTTAATGTGAGCTGGGGCAGCTCATGGAAGCTCACCACCCTGGCTCTCCCTGTCCTGAGCAGCAGCTCCTTGGGCAAACAGCCTGTACACAAAACCTCCTCCCTAAAGCATCCTCCAGCCCTCCTCACCCTTGGACAGATCGCGGGACTCCACGCTGCCTCAGAAATTGCAGAAAAGTTGCCTCTGTGGTGATTAACTGTCCCCATGGTCTCTTGTGAAATTTTTTCGAAGTTCCAGTTGGTCACACAGGGTTTGGTTCACAAAAGTGTTGCACATTATTAGATTTTCTGATAAAATGGGCTCTTTTGTGATTCAGAAAGCCTCTGCTCCTCCAGACAACTGGCATGCTCTTTGTTCTTCACCCCAGAGAGGAGGCAGCCAAACCTGAGTGCACTCGGATGGAAAGAGGCATTGCCAATCAGAAATGCAGATGGAGCATCACTTGTGCAGTGCAAACAAAGCAGCGCCCAAGTTTGGGAATGGGCTGGAAGGACAGGGCAGGGCTCAGGTGGGGTTTGCTGCCCCCATCATCACCCTGGGGGTGAAAGCTCAGCTCTGCCCACACACAGGATGTGGTGCCAGGGAAGATCCTGGCTCTGAATCCTGCTCTGGTTTGGAACTTGTCAGGTTTAACTAGTGATAAAAGCTTGTTAAGGGAGGCAGGAACACCACTGAGCTTGGGAGAGATCTCCAGGATCGAGTCCCAGCTGTGCCCATCCCCACCTTGTCCCCAGCCCAGAGCTCTGAGTGCCACCTCCAGGTGACACCCCCAGGG
>JAWMQZ010000416.1:0-11641 GCA_035584835.1 Tangara arthus | reverse complement strand
AAACCCCGCTGGCAACAGGAGGGCCAAGCTCTCCTGGAGAGCTGCTGAAGGGCTGCTTCAGCCTCATCCCCTGCAGGTTCTGTGTGAAAAATGCATATTATATGCTTGGTTCTTTGCAAATATTCAAATGAATACTATATGTGTTATGTTGGAAAGTTATGTTGTATTAATCTCTTTTAAGTAATGTGGTAAGTATAAATTTTAGGCTATAGCATAATATAAAATAGAAACTATGTGATGGAAGATACTTTTCTAACTAGCTCAAGGAATGGATAAGAAAATCGAAATATTCTTCGCATAGAGATAACAGCAACAAGACACCAAAAATCTCAAGAGAAGTATTATTGCCTCCTTATCAGGAAGAACCAGACTTTGAGGGACCAAGAAGATTGATTTACAAGATGAGAGGGGGAGATGACAATAACCAGAAAAGACCCTTTGTTTTAAAATAATTTTTGCATCATGTATGAGATATATGAATATGCAATAGGCTATTGCTTTTAAGGATTAATCCTTTGTTAGTGAGGTGTGCTTTTGCTTGGCAGAAGGAGTAAAACGCACCCAGACGTCTGTAACTCTTTGCTTTTTATTGTCTTCTATTGTCCTACTCTGATTATCCAAATGCTTATTGCTCTAATTTGTTATTACTATTTTCATAGCTATTTTATTACTATTAAACTTTTAAAATTTATAACAAGTGATTGGTGTTTTTCACACTCTGCTAATAAAGGAGTTGATTTGGACTGGTCTGTGTCTCCTTTGTGTTCAAGGGAGCCACAGCTGGGGGTGACTCGAGCTCTGTGTGCTGCAGACAGGCAGGGGACAGGGGGGTGAAAAACACATAATATATGTATTGGCTTTTCACAGATGTTGAAATGAATACTGTCTGTGTTATGTTGCAAAGTTCTACTATATTAATCTCTTTAAAGTAGTGCTGTGTTCATCTCTTTTAAGTAGTGTACTAAATATACTTTTTAAGCTATACCATAATATTGAAATAGAAACTATATTAGATACTTTTTGTAACTAACTCAAAAATTAAAAAAGATAACCAAGAAATTCTTCACATTATCCTATCTAGAGAAAAATAACAATGACACCAAAATCCCAAGAAAATAATTATTACCTGCTCATCAAGGAAAGCTAAACTTCCAAAAACCAAATTAGTGAATTTACAAGATGGGCAGGGGACCTAAAATAAACAAAAGCACCCTAATTTGAAAAGAATGTTTAAATCATATATAAGATATACGAGTATACAATAAACTATTACTTTTAATGACTAATCCTTTATTAGCAAAGTCTTTGCTAATACAAATGGCAAAATACCAAACACCCAGACATCTGTAATTCTTTACTATTTATTGTCTCTTATTCTCTTTTATGATTCTAATTTTTATTACCCTAATTTTTATTGTCCCAATTTTAATTACTAATACATTTTTACAATTTTAACAAAAGTAGATAGCATTTTTCACATTAGGAAAGACAAGCACCCAATGCCCACACCACACACGACCATCTCCCATCTTCTCCCCTTGACTGAGCTCCCAATCACAATCTCCCACCATCACCTCCGGAGGTTCCCAAGCCCACTCCAAGCGCCCCTGGAGCCCCAGGGGAGCCATTGTGGCCCCTCCGCCCCGCCGGGAGCCAACAGCGCCCCCTGGAGCCGCGGGGGCGTCACTGCAGCCTCTCTGCCTCGCCTGAGCCAACAGCGCTCCCTGCTGGTCGTGGGTGTAACTACACCAAAGGGAAATTACTTGGGTGAGAAAAGGCTGGGTTTGGTTGGTGGTTTTTTGTTCCTCTTGTTGCTGTCTATTATCAGCGCCTTACAGAAGGGATGGGACTACTGCCAGGTTAAAAACAAATTATTACTCAGATAAACATCAGCCTCAAAGGCGTCAGATTTTAAAGGAGTAAACAGTCGACCGTAGCTCAAAGTAGTCACAAGTGTCTTCGTTACAAGGCAATATATAACATTCTAATCCAATGGAAAGTTGTCACAAAGTTTATTTTGTTTTTCTAACCTATCACCTTTACTTAATTCTGCTGCACTGTGGATACTTTTATCCAGTGGGTACTATTACATGTACACCGTTATACTTCTATTATAACAGCTAAACTCTTAGCTTACTCTATACAATTACGTTAGTACACTATTAAACCCTTCACCATCTTACCCAATAGAGTTTCTCACTTACTTAAGACACATTCTTACTTACGACTATAGAAACATAAGTTTATAGGTTTATGGTTTTCCTGTTTAATGTCTGTGTACTTTTATTATGTTGCTTGTGGTCCCGGGTAGGATGAACCATATTAGATCTTTGATCACTTACCACCAGAGTTCAGTACATTTGGGGCTGTCTTTGAAATGTCCCCTGTTGTGGAGACCCTGGGGAGGCATTCCCTGGTCTAGGGAGACACAAGAAGCTTCCCTCAAAAAGATGTTACACCCCATTGGCTCCTTCCCCTGTTTCTATGTCTGTTCCTATGTCCCTGAGACACACCTTCCCAATTCCCTGATTGGCCCTTATCTTTGTACTGTCCCAAGACCAGGGTCAGCCCCCCGGGCCACTGGGGAGAGAAAGCTGGACTCTGAATGTGTGTGTGTCTGAGACCTGATCATCTCACTGCACAGCTGAATTGTACATCTGTGGATATTATGCAAAGGTCCATTTTGCGTCCTTACCCTGGATTATGCTAGCAGCAATTCAGCCTGCTACAAATGGTGCCCAAACAGGGACCTCTTCTCCTAGAAAACATCTGCACTAGACCACCCTGAGAATTTCATTGTCTTACCCCAGGGTGATGAGTCTGAAATTTCAGTTTCTTCCTCCTTTTACTCTCGGGTGTTGGGAAGAGACTGGGTTAAGATGGAAACAATGTTCACCCACTCAGAACAAGAAGTTCACCTCCACCTTAAAAAGTCTTTTCTTCAAGACGATGTTGGTCTTTCAGGGGGGGAGTTGAAGTGCTTTGTACACTGGTTATTTAAGCATTTTCCTTATATTTTGTGGAACGTAGTCCTAACCAAGGACTTTCTGGAAATAGTTTGGGAAAAATTAAGACATGAGAAAGAACTCCATAAAGAATTCTGTCCTTTTTTTAATATGATGATGATATGCATTCAGAATCTTGAGGAACAGTTAAAAATAGTGAACCCCAGCTGAAAACCCCTTCTCCAACCTCTCCTGTCTTTACTCCTGCTGCCCAGGTTTGCTTTCACTGCATCGCCGTGGCCACAGGGTCGCATTCCCATGCTCAAGATGGTGGAGACTGCATGGCAGGAGCCACAGGGTCTCCCCTTCCACCCTCTGGTTTCCCCGCCTCCTCCCACAGCTTCCACAGTCCCAGGAGTGAGAGAGGGGGGTCAGAGGAGTGGCCTCTGATTGGCAATATAAAGCTGCACCACTTTCTTACAACAAAGGGGAAAGAAACCCCACGTGCACTCGCAGTGCTGGAAGGGACAGTGAACAAAAGAATGGATGTGTTTACCTCGATTGCTATAGGACCACGGGACGCAGCACAGGTGACAAGAGCTGTCCCCGCTCGCACTAAACACCTGCCTCCACGGAAAACCCACGGTTGAGGCTAAGTAGTGGCAGCCCGCAGCACCGGGGCCAAGGGCGGGCAGGCAAGACCTGTGGGCGAGCAGCCCTGCTGGGGGATGTCTCAGAACCACAGTCGTGGCAGCGAAACCACTGTCCCCCACCCGCCCACAGGGCCCGAGCCACCGCCACTGCTCTGGAAACCCTGCGCTGGCAGAGCCCATGGGCTTCAGCTGAGAGAGACCCCCGAGAAAAAGCCAGGTCTCAGCATGGCCGCCAGCACTGGGAGCAGGATGAACCCTGCACGGCAGCGCACCAACCTCAACACCAACAACACATCCAGCAACACAATCACAAACGCACTGGCAAAGGTAAAAAAGTCCTTGCTGTGAATATTTTGGAGACAGTGAAATGGTTCAATGTAAAAAATTGATAAGGCTTCAAAACCCAGAATGATAATAAAGAAGATGTGTTTGTTCATCAGACTGCTATAAAAAAGAAGAACCCCAGGAAATACCGCCATAATCCAGGAGATGGAGAAATTGTGGAATTTAATATAATACAAGGAAGAAAAGGCCCCCAGGCAGCTGATGTGACAGGACCTGGTGGAGTTCCAGGGCAAGGTAGTAAACATGCACCAAACTGCAAACCTGCAAAATATTACCCACGTCATAGAAGTCTTCCACACTCCTACCAAGGAAATTAAACCCAAAACTAACAACCAAGCCCCAGCAACAGCCTAAAAGCTGAAAGAGCACAGAACACCAATGAGCCATCCTCCATCCAAGACTCCACCTCCATAATGAAAGAACCTTCCAGTCCAATAAGTCCCACTTCTTCTAATACCCTTCCCCAATTCCTGTGGCCTCCCTGCCCCCCTCCCACTTTCCCCTTTGCCTTTCCATTGTCCTATTACCCCTTTTTTATGTTCCCACAAAGTCCTACCACCTTTTTCCCCTTTCCATGGCCTCCCTCCACTGATCCCTTCCCCCTGAGTTCCTTCGTAATACCAGAGGGAGGGTGATTGGGAGGGAAAAAAAGGAAAGTTTCCCTAAAGTAACCATCTTGTTCTTAATTATTTCTAGTTGGAGTTTCCAGCAGACACACCACCACTTACATTACCTCGTACAGAGCCAATTATAGCCAACAACACTGCCACAAGTGGCAGAGAACCAGTCCCTGCTGAAGGAACCTTCTCCTGACTCAGATTCCTGACAAACCGTGCTCAGAAAACCCCGCATTTCTCCTGCCAGCTCTAAGACAGTCCAGGAAATCTGTTGGGACATTGGGAACTCAGAATTGTTTGCATTTGGAAAAATTGTCTTATGAGTGCTTTTCATTGTTTTTGTCATTTTGTCTTGATTCAGTTGATCCTTCAGAGAAGCTTTCTTAATAGTATAAAAAATAGGTAATTGTGGAGACCCTGGGGAGGCATTCCCTGGTCTAGGAAGATACAAGAAGCTTTTCTCAAAAAGCTGTTAGACCCCATTGGCTCCTTCCCCTGTTCCTATGTCTGTTCCTATGTCCCTGAGCCAGTCCCTCCCGATTCCCTGATTAGGCCTTATCTTTGTACTGCCCCAAGACCAGGGTCAGCCCCCGGGCCCCTGGGGAGAGACAGCTGGACCTTGAATGTGTGTGTGTGTGTTTGGGACCTGATCATCTCACAGCGTGGCTGAATTAAACATCTGTGGATATTATGCAAAGGTCCATTTTGCTTCCTTACCCTGGACTATGGTAGCAGCAATTCAGCCTGCTGCACCCTGTGCTATGGACTAGTGTGGACAGTTTACCTTCACGTGGCCTTGTGTCCTGGTTTTGCAAGGGAGACATTTGCGCAAGTGATGCGAAGCTTTTAGCCACTAGAAAACTGTACATGCCTCTGTGAAAAACCCGTGTTAAAGACTAAAGAAACCCAGGAACTTTTTCTTTTCCTTCTGGCCTGGGAACAGGAACAAGTCCTGGCCTGGCCTCTGTCTCAGCTGGACCAAATTGGGCAGGCTCTGCCACAGATCTGGGGCACTTTCTGGAGAGCTCACCAGGCTCTGTCCTGGCTTGGCCAGGCCCCAGCAGCTGCCAGGCAATGAGCGGGGAAGTTGTGGGGGCTCTGGCCAAGACAGGGCTGTGCCGTGGCTGTTAATATCTTTCTGCCTGGTCCCCTCCCCAGCACGGCCACCTCACAAGATCATGTGGCTGAGACCAGGGGCAGCCCTGCAGCCCATGCAGAGTGGCCCTGCGGCTGGAATGGAACAGAGCAAAAACCAAAGATCAGTCATGCTGCCAATCCTGACACAACCCCAGCTGCAGCTCCTGCCCCAAGCTACCAGCCAGGGTCAGGTGACCATCTGCAGGCCCTGGGTGAGATGTTAACTCTTTCAGTGCTTCAATCTTCCCTCAAGTGAGGGAAGGAAAAAAAAATGCAGGCGTGTGAATGAGCAACATGAAGACATCAAGGTCAGTGAAGAAGACATTAAGTCACAGATGGAAGGGATGAGGAGATGCCTTGATCTTGGGACTGAAATCCCCTTGTAAAGCTATGGAGAAAAGACTCTGTTTCCCTGTAACACATGAAAGCATGGGGAGATGAAGGGTTCAATTTGATATCGAGCAAAGGCCACCATGCCAAAGTAAGCAGATATTAAGGTAGCTGTGATCCTTCAAGAAGTTTGAACAGAGAAGGGGAGAAGAGTAATCCTGTGTCTCCAGGAGGAGAAGATCTCTGTTCCTAGAGATGAAGATGACTTTGGAGATAGATAATGAGAAGTTTTACCTTTGAACAACTCATCTTTAAAACAATACCCTACAAGGTAACATGGCCCATAAACACAGCTGTGGGAAAAGCTTGTGGAAAATGGGAGGGACTATGTCCAGCAGAGCCAGTCCCTGAAGGTTCTCATGACAGACATATGACTAGTCAATTAGAGAAGTTTGTAATGCCTCTATGATGCGATATTTAAAAACTAAAAAGAAAGGTATACGCTGCCTTTCCTCCCTTATGACAGGTGGCAAGGCAGCCACCAGGGCTCATCCTGACGCAGCTGTTGGGGCCCATCCGGTTGTGGCTGCAAGGGGACCATCTCAGCGCAGCCTCCAGGGGCTGTCCCAGCACCATGAATGGCCACACAGCCAGGACCATGCAGCTGGGGTCAGTGCCAGGAGTGGCCATGCAGCCGGGGCTGTATCAGCAAGGTCTGCAGTGAACTGTGCCTGCTTGACCACTTTTGACCAGCTGTGCTGTGGACAGAAGGGCAGGGACAGTGGCAGCAGCTTCTCCTTTTCAGCGCCCTGCATGAAGGGAGGTGCTGAATGGAGGCAACGCCATGGCAGCTGGCACCACCCAAATGGCAGTAGCAGGGACCATGAGACCAACAGCAAGGGGCATGATGAGTAATTCCCCAGTACGGAACCCAGGCGAGATCAGCCTTTCAGTGCTGCAAAGCCCTATGAGAACTTTACAATAAATAGAATCTGAGAACAAACAAACCTACAGACAACAATTTTCTCTGGAACCACAGAAAAGGAAAAGGTGAAGACACGTGAAGAGAACAATGTGACAACATTAAGGTCAGTGAAAAGGAAGGAGGGGGAGGTGGTGCTCCAAATGTCAGAGCTAAGATTCTTCTGTGAGCCGTGATGAGGACTATAATACCACAAACTGATTTTCCCTGTAATTCATGAAGTGCATGGAGGGATGCAGAGATTCACTCGCAGCCCATGAGAAAAGGTGTTCCCTCTGGAGCAAGTGGATGCTGAAAAACTGTAATCTAGTGGGAAACTCAGAGAGAGAAGACCCTTGCTTCCAGAGATAGAATAAGAGGACCCTTGCTACCAAAGCAGAACAGCTCATTCTTAAAAGACTACAACCTATGAACTAATGACCCATGAAAAAACAGTTGTGGGAAGACTGTTAGCCTGTGGGAGGGACTTATGTAGCAGCAGGTGGGCAGGACTGCTACTCGTGAAAATTAAAAACATGCTTGAAAAGTTCACAGGGAACTGTCTCTCCTAGGAAGGACCACACGGCACAGCAGAAAAAAGGAAATTCCTTTCCTGAAGCAAACTGAAGAAAGATTTTTAGAAATAACAAACTGACTAGAGACTCCCTGATTTGTCTCTCTGCGCTGTCAGTGAGAATGAAGGAGGGGCTGGAAGGGAGGAAAAAGGTGTTTGAAAGGTTTGTTTTCATGCTCATTGTCCTCCTTTAATTCAGTTAATAAGTTTTTATTGTACTGTTAAATTTAAGCCACTTTTGCCTTTAGTGTTTTCTCGTAATCCTTATCTCACTTTATGAGCTCTTCGGTTTTTTTCTTTCCCTGTCACGGTGGGTGGAGATGGTAGAGTGCCACGACCTTCCCAGAAAAGCATCTTTAAAAAGACGTCCTGGGTGCACAGGCACGTCTCGCTCTCCTGAGTGATTTCAGCTCTTGGGTGATTTCAACCATGAGCAACACAGAAGGAAGGGACGGAGTCTTCATATGGGGTTCCACAGAGGATCTTTATGGAGCTCCTACTGCAAAGGGGTCCAGGGACAAAGAAATCTCCAGGCAGAGAGAGCAGGGATTTATATAGGGATAGCGAGGGGTGGGGTAGAACATCAAAATGAATGAGGAGGGCACGCAGAACATGAGCATGGATGAGATGAGGGCACAGGGGTGGAACAAAGTGGAAGGGCCAATGGGATACATATAATCAATGTACAGCAACAATGCGTTCTGGGGGAAGCTCTTCTTCCTCGCCATGACTAGGAGGGTTTTTCTTAAGGGTTGTCCCTCCAGGGGAGTGTGGTAAGCTTCTCCTCAGCTGGTTTACTGGCCTCCAACACTCCCCCTTCTTTATTTATTAAAAAAGCTCTCCCAGAACTCCATGAAGTGCTTTAAAAAACATGAAAACATAAGTAGAATGACAAATACTATGACAAAAATCCATAAATCACCTTTAACCAAGGAAAGCGCTCAACCTTTGAGTCCCCATTGTGTCAAGAGTTCATTAATGGTATCGGTATCTTCGCTGTTTGTTTGGTTTGAATTTGCTGGACTTGCTCCTTTAACAACTGGATTCTTTTTGAGATGGATTTGGAATGGGATGTTAAATGAAAACAGCAAAGGCCCTCAAAGTCTCTTGATGAAGGGTTTCTCCTAGGGTCACCCATACGTTCTGGCTGGGCTGTTGGACCACCCAACTGAGGGAGTGCTGAACCATCAGGAGGATCCAGGGAGTGATGGGGACAGCACTCAAGTAAGTAAACTTCATTCTGGTATAATTCAAGAATGGTCATGTGGAAGGGCAGACTAGGTTTGAACCAGTGAGCTTGTCGTGAGGACAAAACTGGGGCAAATTTACATAGTGCTGCACAACACCATGTCGGAAGCCTTCGTCTTCACCCTAACCTGTGGGGAATGCCCAGAGCCTATGGTGCATCCCTCCATGGCATTGCCATTGCCCTCTCCCCAGTAGGCTCACAGACCTCCACAACTCTCCCTTCTTGTTTAATTAAGAAGGCTTCCCCAATGGATTTCTGCAGGCACTTAACTAAACAAGGAAACATAACTAACACAATGATAATCATAATTAAAACACAAAACAGTCCTTTAACAAAAGATGAGACCCATCTCATCAACATTAACATTTAAAAGGGTAGTGGATTCTTGGGGATGGAAGGTTTTCTTGTGGGTTCCAAAGGAAAAGTTGCAACTTTATTAGTAAAGTAACTTGAAAGGTAACTGTAACACAAAGACACATTACAACAACAAAAGATGTATAAATAAGACTGGAACAAACAACAGTGGAATAAATAACTAAATCTTTAGTAGAAATTGTAGTTCTTTGGTTCTTTGTCTGGATTGTTATGCTGTGTCTCTTGTCCTTTTTTTCTTCTCTTCCATGCTGCTTGTGTTTGTCATCACAGTTCTTGTCAAGGGCCCCTATTCTTACCAGACTTTATCAGGCTTTTGAAGCACAGGGATCCTCTCTCACAGTCTCTGGATGCCCCTTGATTTTCTACGAGCATGGACTCCCACCTTGGGCTCCCTGCTCTTCTGTACTGAACAGGGGTTGCCAGGGTCTACAATCTCCCTGCCATCTCCCAGTCACCCTCCCTAGCAGCTTGTTTCTGCACTTCTGCCCAGTGATCCTCAGGCCCAGAATCAGAATCTGAGGAGTCACTGCTCTCATCTTCCAAGAAGGATGGAGGGCACTGTATTAGGGTGCGGGGCTTTGTCGGGTGGACCAGATTTGCCAGATAGTGAGTGGCATTGGAAGCCAAGATGGCTTCCTTCCAGTCCCTATCACTGACATTTCTGGTCCGGATGTTATAGGGACCAGAAGGGGCTGGCCAGTGCGGGGAAGGCTAACAAAGGAAGAGGAAAATACTGAAGGAGGGGCAGGGTCTGTGATGGGAAGGGAATTTCTGGTGGAAGGGAAGGGTCCCGATGCGGTTACACCCATCGATGTGGGAGGAAGACAGGAGTCAAGCACAATGGAGGGAAAAAGTGGAGGAGAGGCAGGAAAGTGGCTATTTTGAGATGCCACGGCGGGAAAACTTGGAAGAGGAAACAAGATGGCTGGGTTGGCCATGTTGTCAGCGCCATTTTGTGGGATAACAGTAACATGGGGAGATGGAAAAGGGTACATGGGCATAAGGAGAAGGTTGAGGGGAAGGTCCAAGGTGGCATAGCAAGTGTCATCCTGGCAAGGGGAGAGAGGGGGTCAGGAGGTATCAGGGAGACAGTACCCCTGTGCAGAGTAGCAACATCCACCTGCCGATTGCCCCTCTGAAGGGAAAGAGGTTTTAAGAGCTTGGGAAAAGGATGAAGGGGAAGGGGTTTTGAACTGGAGACCTGAAACTTTTCCTGAATCATTCCCCAAATCATTCCCCATTTTTACCATTGACTTAATGATAATGTGAAACAAAGAGTAAAACTTCCCAAAATGAATTAGAAAGAACAGAGTCATAGTTAAGGTTATAAATCTCTTACGATTCCCCTTAGAAAACATAAATTTCCCCATGACAAGGGCACCTGCAACTTGAAGATAAATGTCCCTTTGAGAAGGGCTAAGTTTAGGATGGGTAAGTTGGTTGCCCATCCTCAGGCTTCTCTCCCACACCCAGCAGTAAAAGGGAAGAAAGAAAAAGTGAAAAAGGTGACCCCAATATATATAGGAAACTTACTGTCTTTCTTCGGGTCAAATTAAACCCACTGGATGAATGGTTGCTTATTGACCGGCCCCCAGTTCTGTTTCTGGCTTCTTTTGAAGGCCCTGGTTGCCCTTTGGATAACACTCACTAGAACACAAGTGGTTCTCCTCAAGGAAGTGGCTGTCCCAAAAGCAGCTTGTGTCCAGCAGCACAGGGCTAGTGGAGATGATTCTCCAGGGACCCCCTAAACAGGGTCCCTGTTTGGGCGCCACTTGTCACAGCGGGCAGAAAAGGTAGAGTGCCACGAGGTTCTCAGAGAAGCGTCTTTCAAAAAGATGTCCTGGGTGCACAGGCGCATCTCGCTCTCACCAAGTGATTTCAGCTCATGGGTAAATTCAGCCACAAGCGATGCAGAAGGAAGGGACGAAGTCTTTGTATGGGATTCCATGAAGGTTCTTTATTGAACTCCTACCACAAAGGGGTGCAGGGACAAAGAAATCTCCAGGCAGAGAGAGCAGGAGTGTATATAGGGATACAGAGGGGTGCGGTAGAACATCAGAATGAATGAAATGAGGGCACAGGGGTGGAACAAAGTGGAAGGGCCAATGGGATACATAGAATCAACATACAGCAACAATGCAATCTGGGGGAAGCTTTTTTTCCTCGCCATGACTAGGGAGGTTTTTGCTTAAGGGTTGTCCCTCCACGGGAGTGTGGTAAGCTTCTCCTCAGCTGGTTTACCAGCCTCAACATTTCCCCCTCCTCTGCTCAGCTACAGCAGAGGAGAATGAATGAATAGTTTTCTTCATGGGTGCCTGGTTTTTGGCTGGTGTCAAACCATGACAGGGAAACCTGGGTTTAGGGTGAGACTCCAGTGAGACATAGGGGTTTCAGGGTACGGGGAGCTCTGTGATGAAACGCCAATTTGGGGGTGGTTGCAGGGAAACACAGGGTT
>JAWMQZ010000415.1:0-11645 GCA_035584835.1 Tangara arthus | reverse complement strand
CCCCCATTTTTGGGGTTTTCCCCCCATTTCCTCACCGCCTCCCCCATTCCTCCACCTCCATCCCCCAAGAGTCTCCCCCACTTGTTTTTTTTCCCTTTTCTCCCCCCCAAAATTTTTTTTTTTCCGGCTGGATTTTCTCGGGGGAGTTGGGGGGGGAATTAGGTCAAGGGTTGGTTGATTTTGGGGTTGGTCCCCAAAATCTCAGATCTGCGTCTCCTGCACGTTCTCCTTGGAGGGGCTCTTGAAGAGCAGCGGCTCGTGCACCGAGTTGAGCAGCGGCGTCTTCCCGCAGCCCAACGCCGCCGCCGGGCCCCCGTAGTGGGCGGCCAACGCCGCGTACCTGTCCAGGTGCTCCCTCTCCAACGCCGGCAACGCCAGCCGGTTGTCCCCACCCGTCCCGCCGCCGCCGCCGGGGCCGCCGCCGCCTCCGCCGCCCCCGGCGGGACCTCCGGCCAGCTCGTCCTCGACGTTGACGATCTCCACGGCGCGCGCGGGGCCGCCGCGGTGCTTGTGGCGCTGGTGCTGCTTGCGGAGCTTGTAGAAGGCCACCAGCATGACGGCGGCCATGAAGGTGATGGCCACGAAGCAACCGATGATGATCTTGGTGGTCTTCAAGACGTCGTCCAAATCTTGGAGACCTCCCCCGGCCGCCGCGCCGGCCGCCGCCGCCGTGATGGGCACGGTGAAGGGTTTGCCGGTGGCGCGCGTGGCCGGGGCGGCCGTGGAGGCGCCGGCCGGTTCCCAACCGGCCGCCGTGGGCGCCGCGGGGGTCTGAGGGGCTTGGTCGTCGCCGCCGGCGCCCTCGGTGGTCTCCACGGTGACCGTGGTGAAGTAGGTGTAACCGGTGGCCGCCGCTGCTGCCGCGGCAGCCGCGGCGGCGTCGGCGGCCGAGACGTTGAGCGTGGCGGTGGCCGTGGTGTTGCCGGCGGCGTTGGTGACCATGCAGGTGTACTGGCCGGTGTCCTGCACGGTGACGTTGGTGAAGTTGAGCGTCCCGTCGTGCAGCACCGAGATCCGCACGCGGTACGAGCCGTGCGTCATCAGCGTCCCGTTGGGCGTCAGCCAGTTGACCGAGGTCATGGCCGTGCCCGTGCGGCACTTGAGCTCGGCCGCCATGCCCTCGGTGACGTTGAGGTCGGCCGGCGGCTCCACGATGACCGGCGCGTAGCAGGTGAAGTGGCCGGGCTCCAGCTCGCCCAGGTAGCGGCCGCGCAGCGCCGGCGGCGCGTGGCAGCGGGCGCAGCAGCTGGTGTTGCTGGGCACGGTCTCGCGCAGCCACCAGCTGAGCCACAGCACGTCGCAGTCGCAGCGCCAGGGGTTGTGGTGCAGGTGGACGCGCTCCAGCCGGTGCAGCGGCGCGAAGAGGTCGTGCGGCAGCGAGGCCAGGTCGTTGTGGGCCAGGTTCAGCTCCTCCAGGGCCTTCAGGTCGTCGAAGGCGTTGCGCTCCACCGCCGCCACCCGCGCGTGCATCAGCCACAGCTTCCTCAGGCTGCCCAGACCTTGGAAGGAGCCCGGCCTCACCCGGCCCAGGCGATTCCCCGACAGCTCCAGCTCCTCCAGCCTCACCAGTGCCGTCAGGTTGGGGATCTCCTTGAGGTTGCACATGCCTGTAGGGGGATACGGGATGGGTAAATGAAGGTGG
The DNA here is from genome assembly GCA_035584835.1 of Tangara arthus. Classification (NCBI taxonomy): domain Eukaryota; kingdom Metazoa; phylum Chordata; class Aves; order Passeriformes; family Thraupidae; genus Tangara; species Tangara arthus. The sequence continues at coordinate 10,003 of JAWMQZ010000415.1, read as the reverse complement.
CCTGGAATGTAATCTTATCCCCTAAAGATAATGCTTGCACTATAATGATAATAGAACTCTTGATATATCAGATAACAAAATGGTGACCCCGACGTGATTTGGGAGAAAAAGGACTCGAGACTGCACTCTATTGCCCCGTGGATTCAGGGAAACCAGATTTGAGTACTGAACTATTGGCAAAATATATCAATCACAGCTATTGGTGTTTGTTAAATGTGAGTGTAAAAGACCTTAGAGATAAGGGCTTTGTAAACTGGGAAAAGCTACAGAACTGAACTGACATTTAGAAATATGTATCTATCTGTACTACAATATGCCATTTGAACCTTTGTATAACTGTTAGTTCTAAATGAAATGTATAAATATGTCATAATGTTAATTCATTTGAACGTGTCCTTCTGGTAATGCTGCAACTCTTTAATTAAAAGAAAAAGGGGGAATTGTAGGGGGGACACAGTGTGGGTAAATGAAGGTGGCATAGAATGTAATCTTGTCCCCTAAAGAGTCGCAGCTGAACCAATTACTAAAGATTAGGAGCAGGCCTGATGCTAACAGGCCACACCTGCAGCCAATAAGAACAGGGGTATAAAAGAGTGGATTGGTGGGAGCTGGAGTCAGATGATGGTTACTGCAAGGACCAGGAAAGGTCAGAGCTTAGAGGAGCTGCCTGCGAGGAACATCGAGGAGGTACGAGGCTCTGGCGATATGGAATCCTTGCACTATAATGATAATAGAACTCTTGATAAATAAGATAACAAATGGTGATCCCAATGTGATTTGGGAGAAAAAGGATTCGGGACTAAACTATATTGCCCCGTGGATTTGGGATGACCCGTGGATTCGGGATTAAACCATATTGCCCCGTGGATTCAGGGAAACCGGATTTGACCATATAACCTCATGGATTCGGGGAAAACTGGATTTGAGTACTAAACTATTGACAAAATACATCAATCACAGCTATTGGTGTTTGTTAAATATGAGTGTAAAAGACCTTAGAGATAAGTGCTTTGTAAACTGGGAAAAGCTCTGGCGATATGGAATCCTTGCACTACAACGATAACAGAACTCTTGATATATCAGACAACAAAGGGTGACCCCGACATTATTTGGGTGAAAAAGGATTCGGGACTAAACTATATTGCCCTGTGGATTCAGGGAAACCAGATTTGACCATATAACCCCGAGGACTCGGTGGAAACCGGATTTGAGTACTGAACTATTGGCAAAATATATCAATTACAGCTATTGGTTTTTGTTAGAGTGTAGAAGACCTTGAAGATAAGTGCTTTGTAAACTGGGAAAAGCTCTGGCGATATGGAATCCTTGCACTACAACGATAACAGAACTCTTGGCAAACAAGACAACACATGCCCAGGTTGAGGTAGCGCAGGTTGACCAAGCCCTCGAAGGCGGCCTCGGAGATGTACTCGAGGCGCTTGAGCTCGCCCAGGTCGAGGCGGCGCAGCGAGGGCACGCGGTTGAAGGCGTAGCTGGGGATGCTCTCGATGGGGTTGTTCCTCAGCCAGAGCTCGCGGAGCTTGGACAGGTACTCGAAGGCCTGCGTGGGCACCGTGGTCAGGCGGTTGTCGAAGAGCTCCAGCGTGTTGAGGTTGGGCAGCCCGTTGAAGGCGCCCACCTCCACCTTGCGCACCAGGTTGCGGCTGAGCTGGAGGATCTCCAGGTGGCGAAGGTGCTTGAAGGTGTCGGTGCGGATCACCTGCGGGGGGGGAAGGGAATTAGCTGGGTTGGTAATTGGGATTAGGGAGAAGGAGCGAGGATTGGTTCGTTTCGTAATTTTAATTAAGGAGAACCAAAGGCCGGTTGGTTTGGTAATTGGGATTAGGGAGAAGGAGCGAGGATTGGTTCGTTTTGTAGTTTTAATTAAGGAGAACCAAAGGCCGGTTGATTTGGTAATTGGGATTAGGGAGAAGCAGCGAGGATTGGTTCATTTTGCAGTTTTAATTAAGGAGAACAAAAGGTTCGTTGGTTTGGTAATTGGGATTAGGGAGAAGCAGCGAGGATTGTCTCGTTTTTTAATTTTAATTAAGGAGAACCAAAGGTTGGTTGGTTTGGTAATTGGGATTAGGGAGAAGCAGCGAGGATTGGCTCATTTCATAATTTTAATTAGGGAGAACCACCAAAGATTGGTTGGTTTGGTAATTAACAATTAAGGAGAACCAAAGGTTGGTTGGTTTGGTAATTGTAATAAAAGGGAACCACCAAAGATTGGTTGGTTTTGTAATTTTAATTAAGGAGAAGCAGCGAGGATTGGTTGGTTTTGTAATTTTAATTACGGAGAAGCAGCGAGGATTGGTTGGTTTTGTAATTTTAATTACGGAGAAGTAGCGAGGATTGGTTGGTTTTGTAATTTTAATTACGGAGAAGCAGCGAGGATTGGTTGGTTTGGTAATTGTAATTAAGGAGAAGCAGCGGGGATTGGTTTTGTAATTGTAATTAAGGAGAAGCACCAAAGGTCGGTTGGCACCAAAGATTGTCTCGTTAGATAATTGTAATTAAGGAGAACCAAAGGTTGGTTGGTTTGGTAATTGTAATTAGGGAGAAGCAATGAAGATTGATTGGTTTGGTAATTATAATTAAGGAGAACCAAAGATTTGCTCGTTTTGTAATTATAATTAAGGACAAGCACCAAAGGTTGGTTGGCACTAAAGATTGGTTGGTTTGGTAATTGTAATTAAGTAGAACCACCAAAGATTGGCTCATTTTGTAATTATAATTAAGGAGAACCCCCAAAATTGGTTGGTTTTGTAATTATAATTAAGGAGAACCAAAGGTTGGTTGGTTTGGTAATTATAATTAAGGAGAACCAAAGGTTGGTTCCTTTTGTAATTATAATTAAGGAGAACCAAAGGTTGGTTGGTTTGGTAATTATAATTAAGGAGAAGCGTTTTTCATTGTGGAGAAGTTTCCACAATATTAGTAATAAAAAATTAATAATAAATCATTTATTAGTGTGGACTTCAGCACACATTTTAATGCTCTAGCACAGACTTTAATACTTTAGCAGGAACTTTGGTACTTTAGGATAGACTTCAATACTTTAACGTTGATTTAATACTTCAGCACATAATTTAATACCTCAGCATGGACTTTGGTACTTTAGCACAGATTTTAATACTTTGGTGTGGATTTGATACTCTAGCGTGGACTTTAATACTTCGGCACAGATTTAATACTCTAGCATGGACTTTAATACTTTGGCACAGGTTTGATACTCTAGTGTGGACTTAAATACTTCAGCACAGATTTAATACTCAGCATGGACTTTAATGCTTGGGCACAGATTTAATACTCTAGCATGGACTTTAACACTTCATCATGGATTTAATACTCCGCGTGGACTTTAATACGTCCACACATTTAATACTCTAGCCTGGACTTTAATACTTCGGCACAGATTTGATACTCTAGCACTGACTTTAATACTTTAGCAGGAACTCTGATACTTTAGGATAGACTTTAATACTTTAGCGTTGGTTTATTACTTCAGCACATACTTTAATACCTCAAGATGGACTTTAATACTTCGGCATGGACTTTGATTCTTTATTACTTTAATATTTTAACGCAGAGTTTAGCACACACTTTAATATCTTAGCACGGACTTTAGCACAGACTTTGATACTTTAGCATGGACTTTCATACTTTAGCATGGATTTAATACTCTACCACGGATTTTAATGCTTCAGCATGGACTTTGATTCTTTAATACCTTAGCACGGACTTTAATATTTTAGCCCAGAGTTTAGCGCAGACTTTAATGTTCTAGCATGGACTTTAATACTCTAGCACGGACTTTAATACTCTAGCATGGACTTTAGGACCGACTTGAACACTTCAGCATGGACTTAAGCAGAGACTTAAATACTTTATCACAGATTTAATAATTTAGCACAGACCTTGATACTTTAGCGTGGACTTTAATGCTTTAGCATGGACTTAAATACTCTAGCATGGACTTTAATACTTTAGCACAGAGTTTAGCACAGACTTTAATACTTTAGCACAAGACTTTAATATTTTAGCGTGGGCTTTAATACTTTATCATAGATTTAATACCTTGGAATGGACTTTAAAATTGCAGCACAGACTTTAGCATGGACATTAATACTTTAGCACGGATTTAACACTTTAGGACAGACTTTAATACCTAAGTACAGACTTTAGCACAGACTTTGATACTTCAGCATGGATTTTAATATTTTAGCTCAGAGTTTAGCGCAGACTTTTATACTTTAGCAGGAACTTTAATATTTCAGCACAGACTTTAATACTTTAGCACAGATTTAATACTTTAGCATGGATTTAATACTTTAGCACGGACTTTAGTATTTTAGTACAGAGTTTAGCACGGACTCTAATACTTTAGCATGGATTTTAATACTTTACATGGATTTTAGGACAGACTTTAATACTTTAGCACGGACTTTAATATTTTGGTACATAGTTTAGCACAGATTTTAATACTTCAGCACAGATTTAATACTTTAGCGTGGAGTTTAGTACTTTAACGTGGACTTTAATACTTTAGCATGGACATTAATACTTCAGCGCAGACTTTAATACTTAGCACGGACTTTAGCACGAGCTTTAATACTTTAGCACAGATTTAATGCTTTAGCACAGGCTTTAATATTTTAGCTCAGAGTTTAGCACAGACTTTAATATCTTAGCATGGACTTCAATACTCTAGCATGGACTTTAGGATGCACTTGAACACTTCAGCACAGACTCCAATACTTCAGCACGGACTTTAATACTTTAGCACGGACTTAAACACAGACTTTGATACTTTAGCACTGATTAAATACTTTAGCAGGAGCTTTAATATTTTAGCACAGATTTAATACTTCAGCATGGGCTTTGATATTTTAGCTCAGAGTTTAGTGCAGACTTTAATATCCTAGCACGGACTTTAATATCCTAGCACAGACTTAAGGACAGACTTGAACACTTCAGCACAGACTCGAACACTTTAGTACGGACTTAAGCACAGACTTTAATATTTTAGCGTGGACTTCAATGCTCCAGCACAGACTTTAGCATGGGCTTTAATACTTTAGCACAGAATTTAATACTTTAGCACAGACTTGAACACTTTAGCACAGACTTTAATATTTTAGCACAGAGTTTGGGACAGACTTTCATGTCTTAGCGTGGGCTTTAATACTTTAGCAGGAACTTTAGTACTTTAGCACAGACCTTAATACTTCAGCAGAGCATTTAGCATGGAATTTAATACTTTAGAATGGACTTCAGCACAGGCTTTAATACTTTAGCAGAGATTAATACCTTAGCATGGACTTTCATATCTTTTTAGCACGGACCTTAATATTTCAGCGCGGACTTTAATACTTTAGCACAGAGTTTAGCACAGATTTAATGCTTAAGCAGGAAATTTATTACCTTCGCACAGACTTTAGCACAGGCTTTAATACTTTAGGCCAGGCATGAATTAATACTTTAGCACAGACTTTAATACTTTTGCACAGATTTAATACTTTGGCATAGACTTTGATACTGCAGCACAGACTTTAGCACAGACTTTGGTACTTTAGTACGGAATTTGATACTTTCGGACAGACTTTAATACCTCAGCACGGACTTTAGCACGGACTTTAATACTTTAGCACAGATTTAATACTTTAGCATGGACATTGATATTTTAGCACAGACTTTAATGTTTTAGCACAGATTTAATACTTTAGCACAAACATTAATATTTTAGCACAGAGTTTAGCATAGACTTTAATACTTATTAGCATGGACTTTATTTTAACAAGGACTTAATACTTTAGCACGGATTTAATACTTCAGCACAGTTTAGCACAAACTTAATATCTTAGCATGGTCTTTAATACTTTAGCACAGACTTTACATGGACTTTATTACCTTAGCGTGGACTTTAGCACAGAGTTTAGCACGGACTTTAATACTTTAGCACAGACTTTGATACCTTGGCATGGGCTTCGATACTGCAGCACAGACTTTAGAACAGACTTTAATATCTTAGCATGGACTTTAGCACAGACTTTGATACTTAAGCATGGAATTTAATGCTTTAGCATGGATTTAATACCTTAGGACAGACTTTAAGACCTAAGCACAGACTTTAGCACAGGTTTTAATACTTTAGGCCAAGCATGAATTAATACTTTAGCATAGACTTTTAATACTTTAGCACGGACTTTAACACTTTAGCACGGACTTTGGTACTTTAGTATGGAATTTGATACTTTAGGACAGACTTTAATACCTTAGCACGGCCTTTAAGCACAGATTTAATACTTTAGCATGGACATTAATTTTTTAGCACAGACTTTAATATTTCAGCAGGGATTTAATACTTTAGCACAAACGTTAATACTTTAGCACAGAGTTTAGCACAGACTTTAATACTTTAGTATGGACTTTATTTTAACGAGGACTTAATACTTTAGCGCGGATTTAATACTTTAGCACAGTTTAGCATAAACTTAATATCTTAGCATGGTCTTTAGCACAGACTTCACAGAGACTATAATACTTTAGCATGGACTTTAGCACGGATTTAATACTTCAGCACAGACTTTAATGCTTGAGCATGGACCTTAATACTTTAGTGTGGATTTTAATACTTTAGCACGGACTTTAATACATGACTTTAGCACGGATTTAATACTTTAGCACAGACTTCAGCGTGGGCTTTGATACTTTATACTCGAGCATGGATGTCGATGCTTCAGCACGCACTTTAATACTCTGGCTTTAATACTTTAACATGAACTTTAATACTCAGCCTGGACTTTAGGATGGACTTTAATACTTAAGGACAGACTTTAATACTTTAGGGTGGACTTTAATACCTTAGCACACACTTTAATTAATATTTCAGCATGGACTTTATAGTGGACTTTAATACTTTAGTATGGATTTTATTACTTTAGGATTGACTTTAATACTTTAGCACGTACTTTAATACTTTAGCGCAGACTTTAGCACAGATTTTTATACTTTAGGACAGAGTTTAATTTAGAATGGACTTTAGCACGGGCTTTAATACTTTAGCACAGACTTTAAATAAAAATACAAAACTATATAAATATTAAAATATTAAAATATTAAAATACTAAAATACAAAAATACAAGAAAATTAAAATACTAAATCACACAAATGTTAAAATATTAATACTTAAAGATTAAAATAAATATTAAAATACGAAAATATACACATACTAAAAATACAGAAATAAAAGAAAATTAAAATACAGAAACGCAAAAATATTAAAGTACTAAAAATAGTAAAAATATTTTAAATACTAAATTTCGCAAATACTAAAGGACTAAAATAAATATTAAAATACTAAAATACAAAAATACAAGAAAATTAGAACACAAAAATATAAAATTATTAAAAATAGTAAAAGCAGTAAAAATACTAAAATAATAAATCACACAAATATTAAAATACTAAAGAACTAAAATATTAACATACTAAAATATTAAATTACACAAATACTAAAAAAAGTATTCAAATGTTAAAATACTAAAATATACAAATACTAAAAAAAATACAAGAAAGTTAAAACACAAAGGTACAAAAATATTAAAACATTTTGAAAAGCAAAACACGAAAATGCACAAATAGTAAATTACTAAAATATTAAAATACAAAAGTATTAAACAATTAAAAATAATAATTTTTTAAAGAGTAAAAAATGAAAAATAAGTATTAAAAATAGTAAAATATCAGAATACTAAAAATACAAAAAAATTAAAATATTTAAAATATTAAATTAATTTTAAAATTACAAATCTCTTCTAGAATTAACTCTTTCCTCCCCAGTCAGTCCCACCTGGTTGTGGTTCTCCTGCAGGTTCAGGTAATGAAATTAACCCTTTCCCCCCCAGTGTGTCCCAGTGAATTTTCTCTAAAAATATTCAAAATATTCAAATATTCAAAATATTTTCTGAAATTAACCCTTTCCCCGCCGTGTGCCACCCGGATGTGGTTCTCCTGCAGGTTCAGGTAGCGCGTGTTGACCGAGATGCTCTGCGGCACCTCCAGCAGCTCGCGCATTGAAATTATTTAAATATTTAAATAAAAAATTATAATAAAAATTTTAATGACTTAAAAAATTTAAATAGAAACACCTAAATAAAAAGGTATTTATTTAACATTTAAAATATTTCAAATACAAAAATTTTAGAAATTTAAAAATTTTAAAATTAGGAAATTTTAAAATGAAGGCATTAAGAAATAAGAAAAACCTTAAAAATATTAAAATATCAAAAATACAAAAAATATTTTAAAAATAAAAATATTGAAATATTTGGAATGTTACAACCATTACAATATTAAAATATTTAAAATATTAAAATATCCAAAATACCATTTTAAAAATTAAAAATATGAAAATATTAGGACTATAAAAATATGAAAAAAATATGACAAATATTTTTTTTAAATTAACCCTTTCCTCCCTGTCTCCCTCTGCTTTTTCCCTAAAAATATTACAAATATTCAAAATCATCTCTGAAATTAACCCTTTCCCGGCGTGTCCTGGCGAACTTTCTCTAAAAATATTCAAAATATTCAAAATATTCCAAATCTTTTTCCGGAGTTAACCCTTTCCGCACCTGGATGTGGTTCTCCTGCAGGTTCAGGTAGCGCGTGTTGACCGAGATGCTCTGCGGCACCTCCAGCAGCTCACGCATTGAAATATTTTTTTTATTAATTACAAAACTTTCAATAAAAACACTGAAATAAAAAGTATTTCTTAAACATTTAAAATATTCAAGATACAAAAAAATCAAACAATTAAAAAAATTTAAAGATAAAAAAATTTGAAATGAAATTTTAAAATGAATACATTTATATATTAAAAATATTAAAATATCAAAAATACAAAGTATTTAAAAAATTTAAAATATTAGACTATTAGGAATGTTAAAAATATTAAAATATCAAAAATACCATTTTAAAAATTAAAAATATCAAAATATTAGGACTATTAAAAATATGAAAAAATTATTAAAAAAAAAAGTTTTAACCCTTTAAATTAACCCTTTCCTCTCCATCTCCCGGTGAATTTTCTCGAAGAATATTAAAGTATGAAAAAATATTCTAAATATTTTCTGAAATTAACCCTTTCCCTGCTGTGTCCCAAGGAAAAAAATTATTAAAAAAATTCAAAATCTTTTTATTAATGAACCCTTTCACACCTGGATGTGGTTCTCCTGCAGGTTCAGGCAGCGCGTGTTGACCGAGACGCTCTGCGGCACCTCCAGCAGCTCGCGCATTGAAATTATTTAAACATTTAAATAAAAAATTCTACTAAAATTTTTTTGTTAACTAAAAAATTTTAAATGTTAAAAATTAAAATACTAAAATATGTTCATGTCAAAATACTAAAATAAAAACATTAGAATATTGAAAATGTTTAAAGTACCAAAATATTAAAAAATCTAAATATTAGAAATATGAAAATTTTTAAAACATGGAAATACCAAAATAGTAAAAATAATAAAAATATTAAATACTAAAATATTGAAAATATTTAAAATTTTCAAAATATTAAAAATACAAAAATGCTAAAAATATTAAGAATGCTTTAAGTGCAAAAACGGTAAAAATATTAAAACATTAAGAATATTAAGGATATTTAACATATGTCAAATATTAAAAAATTAAAATACATATAAAATATTAAAATACTAAAAATATTACAACTATTTTTTGGGAATTAACCCTTTCCCTGCCATGTCCCAACAATATTAAAAAGATGAAAAAGATCTTAAAAATTTTTAGACATTAACCCTTTCCTCCCCAGTACGTCCCAAGGAATTCTTTCTGAAAATATTTCTGAAAATTAAGATATTTTAAAAATTCAAAATCTTTTTCCGGAATTAACCCTTTCACACCTGGATGTGGTTCTCCTGCAGGTTCAGGTAGCGCGTGTTGACCGAGATGCTCTGCGGCACCTCCAGCAGCTCGCGCATT
>JAWMQZ010000413.1:0-11701 GCA_035584835.1 Tangara arthus | reverse complement strand
CAGCAACAGACCGGAGCGGGCGCACGTACGCAGAAGAAAGAAGCAAATAAAAGACGAACTCAGAGGGGTGGGAGGTTGCGAGCCTTGGGGAGCGAGACTCCCGGCCGCCCCAGCGCTGGACCCTTGCTTATCACTGCTTGCTAAATAAAGCAATTTGTATTCTAATCGAATTGGCTCAGGGAATTCTTAATTGGCTTAGAGAATTCACAAACTTTACCCATAACAGGGCTGTAGCGGCCAGGGGCCCGGCGGGCAGCACGCCGGGCTGATGGCTTCTCCTCTGCCCCTGCCCATCAGCCAATGCAGGGGCCGCCTGGCCTTGCCTGGCTGAGACAGGGGCAGGGCTGGCTGTGTTACCTCTTTGCCGGCTGGAAGGGAAAAAAGAAAGTTCCCAGGTTTCTTTTGTCTTTAACATGTGTTTTTCACAGAGGCATGTACAGCTTTCCAGTGGTTCAACAGATTATAAATTCCCAAAGCCAACCACAGATTGGTTTCCTATCAGACGTGGAGGAAACTGCCAGCAGCCTCTCCCAAAATATCACTTCCGTGATGCAAAACCAGCACATTTCCACAGAAGATCAAGATGGCTTGTCTAAAGTAATAAAAGTTTTTCTTAGTTGGAAAACAAAGTGGAAGAATTTGTAATTGAAATGAATGTGCAGATTGCAAAACAGGGAAGAAAAGGGTGCAATTATCTCTGTTCTCTCCTTCAAAATTGCTGCTGTGCGGAATGGGGTGGGCAGCTTATTTTGATCAATGTGAAAGGCCTCTTTTCCATTTGTACTTCCTCATTCCATGGAAGAACTTGAAGAAAGTCTAGCACCTTGAAAGATAGTTTATGGCTGCCTTAAAAGTATCTTTTCTTCAGTCTCTCCCATTGCAGTTTGTGGAAGACTAGGGGCCTACCATCAGAGTCTCAATCCCTCAGCCATGGAGGACTGGTCCCAAATAAGAGGAATAGGCTTTCAGGTTAGGGTGAGAAGCTTGCTTCTCCCACAGGTCTTTGCAGGCACCTGCTAACTTTTGTAAAGTTATGCTACCCCATTAGGCTACCCGTTGGCCCAATTTCCCTAGTTTAACCCCTATTGCCCATCTTTGGTTAGTCCCTAGAATGTTCTCTCTCTGTCCCTGCATTCCTCTGCCCGTTTCCCTATTCGCTGACCCGACCCTTAACGCCTCCTTTGCACCATTTTTCCCTATATCCATTGGATCCTGACCCTCAACTCTGCCCTCACTACCCCATATAAAACTCTGTGCCCTCAGCTTATACTCGCTCTTCGTCCCTTGACCCTCTTTGGCTCTGTACTCTGTTCCTGTATCAATAAACCCAGTTTGCTGGAGATCATAATTACATGAAGATCCCCCCTGCCTATTCTGTCAGCTTTGTAAAAGTAGCAGTGAGCTTTGGGCTCTTGAGTGCCAGACGCTCCAAGGGCCTTGGTAGCACCACGATGCTACAGCACTTATTCTGCTTTGTGAGAAATATTTGAATTATCCTTGGAGTAGGGCCCTAAAGCCGTGTTACTCTGTCCCAGGCATGTGCTCTGACCATCAATATAAGGACTCATTCTCCTTTTCTTACTGCAGACTTCTGGCTGGTGGGATGATTTGGCAAATTTGGACATACAGAAGGAAATAAGGGAGGTGAGAGAATGGAGCTGGGTGAGGAGACACAGAAAATTAAATTTGATACTGATGCTTATTAAATGCTTGCTTTCTTTTGGCTTTTCCTTGTACATATTTGCCCAGTTTTATGATATTCAAAACCAAATTTGCAAGTAGCTTAAGACTGACAAAGTCTGCATCTAAGCGCATGTTGTTCACCCCAAAAAAACCTGTTCAATATTCATCCTGAACTTCAATCCCAGTTCTGACATGAAGTCCCCATATGGCATTTTTTAATCATATAGGCATCCTTAAGAAAACAAGCACAGATGGACAGTTTCATAAGAGGTAGTAAAATAACGCTGCATTTATTTCAAAGTATCTTTTATATTTTTTCCTTAGTTTCCTTGTCTTTCAAGTAAGCCAAACTGTTCTTCCCAGTAATAGAAAGCAAAGCACAGATTGGTCTCACCACTTTACCAATAAGTTTATAACTGATAACTTAGTAAGATTCCATTTCCCTCTTTATCAAAAATGTAGCTCTCCCATAAATGTATTGCACTGGTAGTCATGTTGGATTTGACATACCACTTGAAGCAATCATTTTCTTCATAATTTTTGAGATTATTTCATTTCTATATCACTTTATAGCTATATAAGAAATTATTGTCAGCCTTATATGTCTTCTAATCTGTTACACAATAAGAAAACAAAAGTGTATTCTTTAACACCAGGAAGATATTACACTGTGTATAATTTAATAGATATTTCATTTGGGGGAAAAATAACTCTTGAGTACTGACTTTAGGCAGCAACAAAAAGGCACACAGGACAAAGCCAGCATAGCACAGAAGAATTTACAGATTGTAGGTCCCTCCTTCTTCCAATCCTGGAAGCAGTAGGTGGAAATAAAATTTAGAGATGACTCACAAGATGACCTAAGATTTTTTCTGCAACAGCATATTAAATCAGAGTAGCCTGGTGCTTACATACAGTGTGAAAGGCAGACAGAACAAAAGCTTGAAATTGAAATATTTACCTCAACATCCTTCCTACGAGTATCTTGAGTATGAGCATTTTTCTCTCTCTCTTCCCTCCACAATTCCCATCACTGCATATCCCTCTTTACAAGACTTGTATTACTTTTTGAAGTGAGAGATGATTATTTTCAATGACACTACAGATTTCAAACACATTACATAACTCTTCTCAGCTGAGAAGGAAGCTAGTTAACAGAGGTATATAATTGCAGATACAGTTGGTCAATCATTAGATAGACTTTTGAAAAAAAACCTCAAATCCTAGCCCAGAATATACTAGGCAGGGTCTGCAAGGTGCCAAACCAATTTCCACTAATTGCCAAATTAACAAGCTTTGAAGCTTGAAATGCAGCCACAAGGCCCCGAGACTCAAATGTGTCACTAGGTCTTGGGCAAACAGATGTGGTAGTAGATGATTTGCCTTGGGGACCTTGGTGTTAGTTCTGTACCAGTCTGTAGCCCCACTAAATATAGTGGCTGCATTAAAATTGTGAAAATAAGTCTGTTTCCTTCAGACTGCATCAGTCCTAAATCATACATGGATAGCTGCAAATAAGGAAGCAAAGCAAACTGGTGTAATAAGACCAGACCACACTAACCTGTATCATCGACCATTGCTTCAGATATAAAAGTAAAGTAAACCAGTTCTTATCTCCTTTCCCTGCAGAAAGTTAAGATGTTTAACCTTTCTCGAGTATAAACCTCTCCTTCTTTCTTCCTATTTCTTGCATTTTTTTCATAGTCTTTTCCACAGCATAGTAATTTGAAGTTGGACATATGCCTACACAACTATTACCAAGTGAGGGACTAACATCGCCTCTACTGAATGTTGATTGTGGCATCATTAAGATAACCACATTACATTTTCACTTTAGTAACTATTTATGTCAAACAGATGTAGCTTGTGTAGATGAGGTCTATTCATGTTCTAGAAATATGGCCCTTAGATTACAGAAACTGTAGGGTCTAGTCACTGGAAAGGGACACAAGTATCCCAGCACAGCCTGCCAGCCACACGTAAAGGAATCAAACTGCCTGAGGCTCTGATCAGGCAGAGTAAAAATCACAGTCACATGTAACATTCTTATCTAATCTCCTGAGGTGTTTACATGAGGCCCACTATGTGGTAAGTACGTGCCCTTTTCACAGCATCTCTCCACTACCAAAGCTTTGATACCAAGGCAGGAAGTAACAAAGAAAGTTATAATTTCCTTACAGAAGTTAGAGAAGGTAAAATACAAAGTGCTTCCTGAGAAGGGAAGGAATAACTAGTCTCTGAAGTATGTACCTAACTGACAAGCCTATGCGGGTGCCTACAATGTGACACAAAAAAGAGGTTGGGGATGTCTGGACTTGCTTATGCACCCCTTAGCATTGAGGATGGAGCAGAGCTTGAGAGGTTTTTAATCCCCCTCCCCTTGGAGAAATTTCTGCTGGCTTCCTGCATCCCCTCTATGGAAGTTCATCTAATGTTGATGGTCCTGAAGCCTACCTGCAGGTGGAAAGCAGCTGAGGCTTGGCAACAAGAGCCAGCAAGTAGGTTGCATCTCATATCATGTCCTCAGACCTTTAAAATACATGGGAAGAGGTTCAGTCTATCATTTGCTTTCCCAATCCTTTTATGAAGCTCAACACAGCTAAAAAGTAAGCAAGAAAGTCCTACCAATGAACTGAAATTTCTGCTCTGCCCTGTGATCAGTCCCTGTATTTTGAAATTGTGCAAACATTTCTTTACGCATGGCAGCTTATCAAGAGTTTCTTTTTTTCATCTTGAACTGCCAATAATGCTAGGGCAAAAATTCAGAGCTAGAAACATCAGCTCATCTTTTAAATGTCCTCTTAGCTTCAGTAAATTCTGGAGGAATCTCAAGCAAACATGTGGTGCCTCAGATCACATGTTGATTGTTTACTTGGGCATTTTAGCTAGGGAAGATGCCACTGAGATAAAACAGATTTGTGTTGTATTATATCATCATGAACTCACAGAAAGACACAAAAAAGGCAGTACATGTGACTGTGGTATATTTTCCTGTGATACTACAAGTGGTCAAATTTAAGACGTGAGTTCTCTTGTTACAAATAATGAAATGTCATTAAAATGTGTCTAAGAGAGTTAAGTTTAACATTTTAATCCCTATTACATTTATCAGATGGTACCACATCTGATAGGTGTTTTTTAAGGTGTTTTTTAAAACTCAGACTTGTTGCGTTTGATAGGATAAATTTAGGAAAATGCTTTTTGTACAGTGATCTCAGGAACCGATCCAGAAGTTTTAGGATTCTTCTGGCCATTCTTCCAGCACTGGTATCCCACAGGCAGAAAATACCTATTGTTACCATTGTGTTGGCATAGCAAGTGATGCAGAAGTAATAAGAAAGATACTAACCCAGTTATGCAGGAATGTTTCTAATTTTACCAAATTCAGTATGCCTACCTGAAAATCAACCTTATGATTTCATTTGGGCATAGTGTTTTTTATCTCCTGTTCATTCTTGCTGACATGAAAATATTATATTTTAGAGAAGTGCTATTAACTTAGACAAAACTTTAGGTTGAAAGCTTACTTTACTCTATTTAGGAATAAGTGAAGTCATCTGCAACCATACTGTTTTTTAAGAAGGCACATCTGGTTTTCCTGGGTAAAAAACAGCAGATATTAAGACATTCAATGTAAATTTTGTTTAATGGATATATCATTTCAGCACTTAATCTAAAATTATCATAAATATTAATCATAAATATAATAATACCATATTTCAGCCAGAGAAAACAACAAATTGTAATACTAAGATTCTCAAGGATGATAGGAAGATAAATATTTTCCATGTTCATCTGTTTTCCACAAAGCATCCCTTGTTTCACGTTTAATAAATAAATTCCACAAAGAAAATAGCAAATGGGAATGAAAGTGCTTCTTTTCAAATAAAGCAATAGCTCAAGGAGCCTCAGAAATAATGGTCCTGTCTCCTCTACTGAACAGAACATCATTCTCTGAGCATCCTATGTGAGCAGTAGTGCTAGTTTCACAAATAGGCTCTCTGAAATAAGGTCTTCAGTGTAAGGATGAAGAAATCTAGTCGGCAAGTTTTGGCTTTGCAGATCCCACGACAGTCAAAAGGAAAATGGATTCCTGCACTGTAAAGGAAACTTGGTTTTCAGACTGTCTGAAACTTTTGTCTGAAACTTTTTTCTCCTGTCAAACCCTAGAGCCTAGTGTGTGGTTACACATTTTCAAATCTTGACACATGAATGCTAATGCAAAAGCTGCAACAAAATCCTTTTGGTCTCTTGTGCTATTTTTGGATGGGGTAAAATTAATTGTTTTCATAGTGGTGCTGAATACAGTGTTGATAATATAGGGATGGCAAGGAAGTTGTGGGTGCATCGCAGTTTGGGAGATGACACAGCCAGGACAGGTGACCCAAACTGACCAAAGGGATATTGAATACCATATGACATCATGCTCAGTATATAAAGCTGGAGGGAAGAAGGAAGGAGGAATGTTTAGAGTGATGGCATTTGTCTTTCCAAGGAACGGTTATACACCATTACACCTGCTCTCCTGGAAACAGCTAAATGTCTGCCTGCCCATGGGAAGCAGTGAACTAATCCTTTTGGTTTTTTCTTTACTTGTGTGCATGGCTTTTGCTTTCCCAATTAATCTATCTTTGTTTCAACCCACATGTTTTCTAGCTATTATCTTTACAATTATCTCTGTGATCCTGTGAGTGGGGGCATGAGTGAGCAGTTGCGTATCACTTGATAGTTGACTGGAGTTAAACCACAACATCTCTGTTTAAGAAGAGTTACATCAGCCTCCAGGAGAAAAACAGCCCTTGATTAAACCTAGACTGCACTTTCTTTAGGCAGACGATATGAAAGAAAAAACAAGAAATCAAAATGTAAAATGTAAGCCAAAGTACCATTGGTTTCCCAGTCCTCTAAAAGCATGAAGACTGGAAACAAAACAGTAAGTGGCCCTGTGATAAACACGGCCCTGTGATAAACACAACCCTGTGATAAACACAACGCCACAGAGGTCTCCATACTCAGATACACCTTATAACAGATACTCCGTTGCTCATAATCTTTTCCCTTAGCCCCCTCCAGATGCTGCCAAGGCAGGTTTCAGTTGCCTCCTACTTCTGAAGCACCTTCTTCCATTGCAGCAACGTTCTTCTTCAGAGTCTGACACATCTATCACCACAGTCTTTTTCAAATGAAAAACAAGGGCCTGAGAAAGTCTGCAGTGATCCATTTTCTCTTCCTGGTCCTCTCTTTTAAGCTACTGGGATCTTCTCTGAATGATTTTTTTTTATAAGTACAGCTGCTAGATAAGTATTGGAAATCTGTGCCAGAAGCTAGAGCTGCAAGAGGACAAGATTTTTGAGATGAGAAGTGTGAGACTCTGGAAGGGGGGGAAGAAGAAGGGGATGCAAGACATGGAGTTGCAGAGGCAGGTGAGATGATGACTCCCAGGGCAAGTCTACATTTACTATCATCTATATTATCACACCCCTTCTGCCTTCTGGGAGGAGAAGGGTGAGAAGATTTCCCTGCTGTGAAGGAGTCTGGAAGAGTATGTATGAGAGACATGAGGTTTACAGAGGAGATCTGAGAGAGCAGCAAAGGATGTCGATGGAGCAGTGCATCAGAAGCTCAAGGGAACAGGAATACACTTTGGGGTGGAGCATGCAAGCAGAAGGCCCATTGCCATGTTACCTCCTGCTTACACACCTACCCTATGTACAGCACTGTACTTTGCACTGCCACCTGCTTCTCTTTACAAAGGAAGGAAAAGCCATAACGTATATCTCTAGCATATGCAAGCACAGCACTACACTTTGAAATGTGTTTCCTCTAAAAATGTCTCAGATAAAACAGGTGTAAAGGTAAACAGCTTAATTCTCTGTCAAAGAAGCAGGGTGCTGCCAATGCTGTCCACTATACACAGATGTACCAACACACTCCCACCAAATATTGCTTGTAAATTAAGTATTTGCACTAGCAGACATATGCCACAAGTTTCAAAATGTTGGACCATTATATATCTAGGATTCCTCTCATTACGAGGCAACAGCATCTTTTTTAAGAAAGAAAAACTGCACTGCTAAATGGATACAACTATCTCCTATATTACTAGAGTTACCACAGAACATCTTTATTGTAATTCCACTCATTCTGGTTCATGTACTCTGTGGCTGATTTTAAACCCTCACATCTTAGAGTGGATAAATATATCAAGCATTTTGTTTTCAACTAATGTTATATAAGACCAGACAGATGTTGTTTGACCCAAGCTTTGCTCCCAAAATGAGATCAAATTTTTTAATAGACTTGTGAGAAATGACTGCTCACTTTTAAAATTTCAAAGCTGTATTAAACCTATAAGATTTTAATAAAAGCTTTATTAAAAATACAACAAAAGGACTAAGTAAGGAAAAATTGGAGCGCTGGGATTATACCACCATATGCTTGTCTACAAAATGGATGCTCCGCCTTTTATACTTCTAGCCCCTCCTAAAGTCTTGCCGGTTTACTCCTTCCTTGCTATCCAGTGGTGGAGATCACTTTCTTACATCTTGATTGGAGGTCAGGAATTACTATAGTAACAAGCCAACCCTCCCCTAATGCCCCAACTACCAAGGCATAACAATGCAAGGGGGAAGGCATATTACAATAACATAACCATACATCTACAAAACTTCTCTTAACATACACATAATGTTCACCCCTTAATTGTGAGAGCGAACCATTTCATTACTTCATCTATAACAGGCTCAAGATTGAAGCATACTCATAAAAATTGTACTATACAATTCTTCATATATCTATCTACTCCTATCTACCTAATTAAGGTGTCCAGGGCTTCTACACCGGAGCGCGGATACTTGCATGTATATTCCTAGCAACAACTAACAGTAAGGTTAGGACTAAGTCTTTTGTCTTTGGGTGTGTGTGGCAGCCATCTTGACATCTTCAGTGTCATGCTTTTGATAAGCTACAAAGACGGGGAGGGGATGTGATGATTTATCATCATGGTTTTTATTTTTGTTTGGTTTTTAAAAAGGCTGGTGTTATTCTGGTGATGTTAGATGGGTGGTGATGATGATCGGTTATCGTTTTTGGTAGTAGAAAATATAGAGGAGAGTTAATTGAAAGTGTTAAAAATAAATGACTTGGATGGTGTAGGGATATATGGTTTAATTATTTGATGAAAAATTTTAAAAATGTCAAGATAAAAAAAAAAGATGCGTAAAATGGGATTTAAATGTTAATCCCTAGTGAATGATAAAATAATTACTATGTCCGGCAACCATTACACTATCTGTTGACCAGAGGTAGGTAGCGCGCCCTCCATGAATGGGGTCAAAGTGCATCAGTGCCAAGTTTGCGACGACCTTATCCGTCAAACCATGACATTCTGGGTGTTAGGGGATTCATATGTTCGACGGTCATGTGATGGACATGTCAAGAGGAAGATATCACCTGCTACGCACTTGAAGGGCTTATTGAAGAGACGCTAAAAAAAAACAAGTGTAGGAGGTCGGTATGCCGAGGTAATGAAGTTAGGGAGGAGTATTCAACCGACCACTTGTATCTGTGAAGAGCAAGGAGGAGGGAGTTGTGGTAAGTATGGTCCTGAAGTTACAACCAATAGCGCAAAAGAGCAAGTATAGGCGATGTATGCGCTTGCAGGGCAATAACCTAAATCGCCCATGGCGTTGAGTAGCTTGGTTCTCGTGAGAAGCGCGATCAATAGATAACCATGCTCTCTGGCTTGGGAGTGCTTGAAGGCTGTTGGAGGAGAATTTTACCTAGGAGGTGGGCGAATCCTGTAGACTAGGGGAATGCAAAGGTGTACTGTGACGTTAGTCGTTTTCTAGGTTGGGTAGTGTGTATAGTAGATAAGTTCCTGGGTCTTCGGGTGACGCTTGCGGCTTGGCCGTAGGTAGGAGCAATTGGGCTATATGGTACCTGAAGCAAGAATGTCCCTGGTGGGGGTATTGGCCGAATGAGGTCCGTTTTGGAGATAATGTTTGGGCGTTTGGTGGAGAGGCATAGCGTATGACGTTGGGTTTCCTACATTTCATGGACTGTCTGATGGGGCAGAGAGTGTGATGCATATTATACATACCCTGAAAGCAAGAAGAAAATATGCTGGGGGGGGAAGGGGGGGGTGGAAATAAGAGGTAGAACTAGGCGTTTCTGTAGTTAAATTTTGTAACGACAGCTTTTCAGGCTGTAGATCCCGGAGAAAGGCCGGGCGGGAATTATGATAGAATTTGTCCTGTTTTTAGGGTTATGTTTTGTTTTAGGAGGGTTAGCGGTTGCGTCTAATCCTTCTCCTTATTATGGGGTGTTGGGGTTGGTTGTGGCGGCGGTTGCGGGATGTGGTTGGTTGGTGAGTTTGGGGGTTTCTTTTATTTCCTTAGTGCTTGTTATAGTTTATTTGGGGGGAATGCTGGTGGTGTTTGTATATTCGGTATCGCTGGCGGCGGAGCCTTATCCGGAGGCTTGGGGTAGTTGAGGGGTTGTTGGTTATGGTTTGGGGATGGGTTTGGTTGTGGTGGTGGGACTTGTAATGGGTGATGTGTCGGGGTTATTGGTAGGTGAGGGGACGGTGAATAGTGGGGGTCTGTCGTCGGTTCGGTCAGATTTTAATGGGGCGGCTTTGTTGTATTCAGAGGGGGTAGGGTTGCTTTTGGTTGGGGGATGAGGATTGTTGCTGACTTTGTTTGTGGTGTTAGAGCTTGTGCAGGGGTTGTCTCGGGGGGCGATTCGGGCTGTTTAGTGGGAGGGTCAGGAAGTAGTTTAGTTGAAAATACCAGCTTTGGGAGTTGGAGAGGGAGGTTTGAGTCCTTTCTTCCTGAATTAAGGGGTGGGGTAACTCTAAGAAGGGGTTTAGTCTTCAATCTTTGGTTTACAAGACCAATGTTTTTATAAACTATTAGAGTAAGCTACAATTTGAGTAGTTTATTTTCTAAAGCGGCCGCGAGGGGGAATAGGACTAGAATGATTAGGAAGTAGGTGAATGAGGCTAGTTGGCCGATGATGATGAATGGGTGTTCTACTGGTTGGCTGCCCACTCAGGTTAGGACGAGGACGTTGGCGACTAGGGTTCAGAATAGGATTTGTGATAGAGGGCGGAAGGTCATTGATCGCAGTTTTGATGTATGGAGCAGTGGTATGAGGAATAGGACTAGGATTGAGGCTGCTAGGGCTAGTACTCCTCCTAGTTTGTTTGGGATGGATCGGAGAATGGCGTAGGCAAATAGGAAGTATCATTCGGGTTTAATGTGAGGAGGGGTGACTAGTGGGTTGGCTGGTGTGAAGTTTTCTGGGTCGCCTAGGAGATTGGGGGAGAATAGGGCTAGTGAGACTAGTAGAGAAAGTATTAGTACGAAGCCTAGGATGTCTTTGATGGTGTAGTAAGGGTGGAAGGGGATTTTGTCACAGTCTGAAGGGATGCCTATGGGGTTGTTTGAGCCTGTTTCGTGTAAGAAGGTGAGGTGAACGAGTGTTAGGCCTGCGATGACGAATGGGAGAAGGAAGTGTAGGGCGAAGAATCGGGTGAGCGTGGGGTTGTCAACGGAGAATCCGCCTCAGGCTCATTCTACTAGTGTCTGGCCGATGTAGGGGATGGCTGAGAATAGGTTTGTGATTACGGTAGCTCCTCAGAATGATATTTGGCCTCATGGCAGTACATATCCTACGAAGGCTGTTGCTATGAGGGTTAGTAGGAGGATGACTCCGACGTTTCAGGTTTCTTTATTTAGGTATGAGCCGTAGTAGATTCCTCGGCCGATGTGAAGGTAGATGCAGATGAAGAAGAATGAGGCTCCGTTTGCGTGAAGGTTACGGATGAGTCAGCCGAACTGTACGTCTCGGCATATGTGTGCCACGGAAGAGAATGCTAGGCTGGTGTCTGCTGTGTAGTGTATGGCTAGCAGGAGGCCTGTAACAATTTGAGTGATTAGACATACGCCTAATAGAGACCCGAAGTTTCATCATGTTGAGATATTTGATGGTGCTGGGAGGTCGATTAGGGCGT
>JAWMQZ010000412.1:0-11732 GCA_035584835.1 Tangara arthus | reverse complement strand
TAGATGGGATTTGGGGAAGAAATATTGGGAGAGGGGCTGGGATGGAATTCCCAGAGCAGCTGGGATCCCTGGAAGTGTCCAAGGCCAGATTGGAGCCACCTGGTCTATGGAAAGTGTGGGGCCCATGGTGGCACTGGAATGGGATGATTTTAAGGTCTTTCCCAAACCAAACTATTCCAGGATTCCATGATCTGTGTTCCCACTCCTGGATGGATCCTGCCTGGCAGTGCTGGAGCCAGAGCAGAGGGAGCTGCTCTCCCTCCCTCTCTCCCTTTCCCCAGTTTGTGGGCAGATGCTCAAACTGCTCCGTTCTGGCTCTTTTGGATGACCCAGCTCTGAAAAACAAACCAAGGGGTTTGTAAACCCAGCAGCTCCCAAAAACCACCCCCCTTTTCCCAGCGCCTGGAAAGGTGCTGAGTGCTTCCAGACCAGCCTGGGAATGGGAAAGGCAGAGGCAGCTGGCAGCAGGGGTGGTGCCAGCACAGCTGGAACATCTGTTCATTGCTTCCAGGACAAAGCTGCTCACCCAAGGTCACGGTTCCCCGCGTTCTTTATCTCCCAAGCTCCCCAAGAGAAACACTGCCAAAGCAGCTCCACTGCCGCTCACCAGTGCTGAGCACATCCACACCTTGTACAAATGGATTTCCAAACCCTGAATCCCAACCCTTCCTTATGTAAATCCTCAGAAACTGCCAGCCCCCCACCTGCTTTTTTTCTTCTTTTTTTTTTTTTCTCCCCTTCCATAAATATTCCACGCTTGCAAATGTTAATCCTACGACTAAATATGATTTATGGCACAACATCAGATACAAATCTTTGCAGATAATTTTATCATCTGCAAGAGATGAGCTGGTCAAGTCGAAAGAAATATGCTCTGAGGGAGAAAAACACATGTGGCAGGAGAGAGAGAGGCGAGAGTTGATTCTAACGCTGCCAGCAAACCTGAGCTCATTATAGCTGGAGATATCCTACACATAATCCAATCTTGGAGCAAATGCCTTTTGATTTTCCAGGCTGAACTTTAAGTGAAGACCAGCAGAGCTAATTTCTCCCAGATTTTCATTGCTCCATGCACTTCATCCCCCCCCACCAAAAAAAAAAGCATGGAAAAAGCAAAGGCATTGAAGCTAATTGGGAAACTTTGCAGGGTCAGAGTTCCTTTTGAAGTGGATCCCCTGCAGAACGCTGGAGAGATCCCAAAAATCCTTTCAAGAGCTGGAATTCAGCTGCAGATATAATTTGACATGGCAGCTGAGTGGCAGAGACGCAGAGGACAAGCTGCTGGGTGGAATCTGATGGGACAACTGTGCTCACTTGTGGAGCCACAGGAACATGGATCTCCCCTGGATAGAGCAATATCTGTGCCAGTCCCTGTCAGGGCTGAGCTGGCCTCAGTTTTAAGGCAGCGTTTTATGATTCCATAAAAGCCAAGGACTGTTTGTGTTCCGGAGAGCTGAGGGATGGAGGTCCTGGCTGCAATAACACACAGCTCATTAAGCACCCGAGGCCTGGCTGCAAGCTCCAAACTGAGTCAGAGTGTTACAGATATAAATTATAATATTGGCTTTTCGCAAATATGAAAATGGATTTTATGCGTGTGGTGTTAAAGTGACTTTGTTATAGAGACACAGTTTTTATTTCAGATATATATATCTGAAATATATATATACTTAAGATATATTATATTTATATTTATTATCTGAAATATATATATATCAGATATATATTATAATATTGACTTTTTGCAAATATTTAAATGGATTTGATGTGTGTGGTGTTAAAGTGACTTTGTTATAGAGATGTAGTTTTTATTTCAGATATATAGATCTGAAATATATCTATGTATTTAAGATATATTATATTTATATTTATTATCTGAAATATATATATTTCATATATATATTATAATATTGGCTTTTTGCAAATATGAAAATGGATTTTGTGCGTGTGGTGTTAAAGTGACTTTGTTATAGAGATACAGTTTTTATTTCTGTTGTTAATTAAGCTTAGACATTGTGGTGGAATAGCTGATATCAGTGTGCTTGTGTTAAAATTCCTGCTGGGATGGGATAACACCCAATGGACACAGGATGAGCACACCTGGACAGGTCTGCCAACCATCAGCACTCACCCTCTGAAGGCAGTGTGCACCAAAGCCCAAAAACTGGAGGTGATAATAAAAAATGGACTAAAACCTGTCCTTCCCTGGAAAACAGCTCTGTATTTGCTGGAAGACACAAGGGCTCAGTTTTTATTTACTCTGAGGTGACTCTAGGTGACACCTGAGCCCCCAAAAAACCTTTCCAGGACACAGCCTTGGCTGTTTTGGGGACAATTGTGCCAGCACTCGTCCAGGAAAATGATGGAAAACACTGGGGATGCTGTTGACAATACACTATTCTATTTTTACAGATCCAGAGATCAACAAAACACGTTCAATATCATCTAAGTCGCAGAGAATTAATTTTAGAAGTGTTTTTGTTCTAGGTTCTGAGGTAATTTATTTTTTTTTTCGCTCCTGCTATGGAACTAATACCTGAGACGCTCAGATATAACCTTGCACAAGTCATTTTATGAGCTGTAAAATGAGAAGCTTCAGTCCTGCCCCTGCTTGTCCTTGGAGTCTGGAGCTCTTTGAGGTGAGGACTGTTTGTGCAGAGACTGAAACAACCCAGCTGTGACCTGAGCTGGGCCTTTTCAGCTGCTTTGGCCTCCAAGAAGACAAAAAAATAAAAATCAGAACAAATTCCAGTCAGATAAATTTTTTAAAATCCAGACAAATAAATACAGCCCTGGGATCGTGAGGATGGAGTCCCCATCCCTGGGGGGATTTAACATGGAATCCTGGAATGGTTTGGGTTGAAAAGGACCTTAAAGCCCATCCAGGGCCACCCCTGCCACGGGCAGGGACATATTCCTCTGTCCCAGGTGGCTCCAACCTGGCCTTGGGCACTTCCAGGGATGGGCAGTCACAATTCTCTGAGCTTCTGTGACTCTGCGCAGCATTTTCTGAAAATCTTCTCTTTAATTTTTCTCTTCTCATTTCCATTTTCATTCCTAAAACCAGCACTGCCCAATTCTTACCTGAAGCGCTGAAAGTTTTTGCAGCAGGGAAACAGAAATCAGCACGAGAACGAGCCCCAGAATCAGACACACAATGAACATTTTGGGTCTGGCCCTTATGGTAGAACTCTGATCCTTCCCTGGCAGGGTGGGCAGGGGCTGGGATGGAATTCCCAGAGGAGCTGGGACTGCCCTGGATCCTTGGAAATGCCCAAGGACAGGTTTGGAGAACCTTGGGACAGTGGGACATGTCCCTGTCATGGCAGGGGTGGCACTGGATGGGCTTTGAGGCCTTTTCCCACCCAAACCATTCCATGGGGATTTCATTATTCTATCCAAAATTATTTCATTATTCTATCCAAAACTGCAACCAGTTAATTAAGCAAAGCCTGGATTTGTTCCCCCGTGAGAGCTGGAAGTTTTCAGTGGGTTTTGGGCTCTAGGCCTGGATTAGTTCCCCAGTATTGACTTCTCAAGCCCACACCCCACAGATCCCCACTCTAAACGTAATAAATGTTGCATCCAAGCAGCCACACACTTCAAACAGGGCTCCTGTGAGGAGCACAATTTACACAAATCCCCAGCTACAGGAGGAAGACAAAAGATTTAGCGGTGGGAGTTTAAGGAATGCAAATCCTCCTTGTCAAAGTCCAAGTGACACTGGAGAGGTTCCCAGCTCAGAGGCTTCGCTGCAGCACAAATGCTCCCCTCAAAAACAGCTGGAGCAGCTGGAGCTACCCAAAATTCAGGGAGATTCTGGTCTGAATGAAATGGTGTTACCCAAAATTCAGGGAAATTCTGGCCTGCATCAAAATGGCGTTAACCAAAATTCAGGGAGATTCTGGCCTACATGAAAAGGTGTTACCCAAAATTCAGGTTCATTCAGGTCTGCATTGAAAAGCTGTTACCTGAAATTTAGGGAGAATCTGGCCTGCATTGAAAGGTGTTACACAAAATTCGGGGAGAATCTGTTCTGCATTGAAAGGTGTTACCTGAAATTCAGGTTGATTTGGGCCTACGTGAAAAGGTGTTACCCAAAATTCAGGGAGATTCTGGTCTACATGAAAAGGTGTTAACCAAAATTAAGGTTGATTCTGGCTTGCATTGAAAAGGTGTTACCCAAAATTCAGGGAAATTCTGACTTGAATGAAAAGGTGTTAACCAAAATTCAGGTTGATTTGGGCCTGCACTGAAAAGGTGTTACCCAAAATTCAAAATGGTGTTACCCAAAATTCAGGTTGATTCTGGCCTGCATTGAAAAAGGTGTTACCCAAAATTCAGGGGGATTCTGGCCTGCATGAAAAGGTGTTAACCAAAATTGAGGGAGAATCTGGTCTGCATTGAAAAACTGTTACCTGAAATTTAGGGAGATTCTGGCCTGCATGAAAAGGTGTTACCTGAAATTTAGGGAGAATCTGGTCTGGTGTTCCCCAAAATTCAAAATGGCGTTACCCAAAATTCAGGTTGATTCTCTTCTGCATTGAAAAGGTGTTACCCAAAATTCAAAATGGTGTTACCCAAAATTCAGGTTGATTCTGGCCCACAAGACAAAGGTGTTTTCCAGCATGCCCTGCCCACTTGTCCTCTGACAGCCACCACTGATGTTCAGCTCAACCCTCAGGCATCCAAACGTGCAAATGCAGGGACCCACACTGCAATCTGGATTCTCTGTCTTTTATGTTTCTTTGGCACAACACTGAATTCTATCAGTTTTACTTAGGTTGAAAATGTCAGGGAGTGTGATTACCACGCATGAAAGTTCTATTAAAAACAGTCAAGAGTTTAGAATTCAGCCTGGACTTCTGTTTTTTTTTAGGTGCAGCCATCAAAACCTAGATTTTTAGCCAAACATCAATAAAAAATCCTTATTCTGGAGCTTGGAAAGTGCAACAGAATTACAGGGATGTAACCTCTCCATATTCCCACTGGATTCAGGGAGCTTTCAAGGATTTGGACTGGGATCTGAGTGATGCTGAGTGACCTCATTTCCAGAGTGCTTTTTTCTCTCTCTCACCTCTCCCGTGTTGTTAAACACTCTCACATTCTTAATTCCTTGCTCTGCCTCCCAACAGGACACCTCAGACAAGCTGGAATCCAGCCCAACATGATCTCTAGGATGTGACACCTCCCTACCAAGTAATTCCAGGAGGGAAATACCAAGTTCTGTGCCCAGCTGCAGCTCCTGCTCGGGTATTTCCCTCTGTGCTCACAGCAGCAGCCTCATTGCAGTGGATCAGGCAGGCATGACCTCCCTGCCTCACTTCAACCAGATGAAATCACCCATCTCAGGTAGAAACGATTCCCTGGTGTTTGTTAAATCAAACTTCTGGGAACAGGTCTGTATTGTGGTGGAAATACGATGAGTTTGTTCTTTGTGCTCGTTTTCCCTCAGCATCCATCATCCTGCAGAGCAGGGAAAGTCTTTGTGGAGACTCAGGAATGGCCGTGGCTGTCTGGGTGACTCACTGCCAGAATTCCCAACAGGAGACAGGCATGGAATCTGTGGAGGGAATTAGGCAGGCATGACCACACTGCTTCACTTCAACCAGATGAAATCATCCATCTCAGGTAGAAACAATTCCCTGGTGTTTGTTAAATCAAACTTTGGCCGCCCAGGTTTTGGGAACAGGTCTGTGTTGTGGTGGAAATACGATGAGTTTGTTCTTTGTGCTCATTTTGGAGGATGGATCCCTCAGCATCCATCATCCTGCAGAGCAGGAAAAGTCTTTGTGGAGACTTTGTGGAATGGCCGTGGCTGTGTGGGTGACTCACAGCCAGAATTCCCAACAGGAGACAGGCATGGAATCTGTGGAGGGACTGGCAAGCCCAGCAGTCTCTGGGGAGAAGTTTGGATGGAGTGGAGTTTGTTTTATCCCTGAAAGGAGATGGTACAAAGGCTCACGCTGTCACTGGAGCCTCCGACAAATGACTGCTCCAGAAAGAGCCTAAACCCCGGATCCTGGCAGGGGAAATGATGCATTTCTGAGCCCCAGGCTGTCTCAGCTGCCTCAGTCTGGACACTTTGGCTTTTTCCACGTTCAGACACTACAGTTCAAACCCTTTGATTCTGGTGCCTCTGTTTTCCAAGAGGAGGAACACCCTGGTTTGAAATCTCAACACCTGCTCCGTCCCTCCTGCTGGAGGCTGCCAGGGCACAACCAGCCCTGCCCTACAGGGGACACATTTCCGTTTTTACACTGTAAAAATTCAGCATGAATATTCCCTGGTAGCTCAACATCATCTGGTTTGACATTTGCTGGCAATCTCTAATCCAGGTAAACTGATTCCTGTGGAAGTGCTTGCCCAGTTAATGATTCCATGAATTAATTACACACAACTTTAGGAGCTGTGGAAACTCGGAGTTACAAAATGTGGCAGTGATGTTTTCTCATTAGCGCTAATATTTAGTCTCAGAGCACCATGACTTCATTGGTGAATTAGCATCAGAGCTGTTGATAAATCAAATTCAGAGTTCATTTCCAAGCCGATCATAATTTAGAGTAAAAATAAGCAAGATGTTCTGTGGTAGCGCGGTGATTAGCGGAGCACGCAGCTTCACCTCAGAGACAGATTGATTGGGCACATTAGGCAGACAGAGCTGGGATAAACAATTCCAGCGCATTTCACGCCGCTGAAAAATCACAGGCAACGGCCCTGGAACATCCCTTTGGAGGCAGAGCAGAAAAATTTCCCTATTCAGGAAAATGCCCCATCAAACATTCCCATCAAACACGTTCCGAAGGACAAGCGCGGGCGCTGAGCTCAGCGCTGAAATATGAGCAGGTCTGTGTGCTCTGCTTCCGCTTGGAACAGACACAAAAGTGCCTGGCTGCTGTTTGGAGCAGGCCTTTTGTTCTGCATTTCATGTTTCCTCAGGTAATTCTCATCGATTAAAACAAAAGAACCAAAAATCTCATTTATTAAAACATTTAGCGAGCGGGCATCGGCGTGCCTGGCTCTGAGGAGGGGTTGTGAGCTCTGCTGTCACTGAGCTGGTCCCTGTGACACCTGAGCAGCTCAGGAAATCTGCCAGCTGCAGTTTTGCAGTTTTAGGTGAAGGTCTTCAAGCTCCTCAGTCAGCCCAGGATTTCTGAGAGTTGCAGATCCCACTGGGGGTGGTGCCTCTGTTAGGCCGAAATCTCCCTGAATTTTGGGTAACACCAGAAGCTGGGGTTGGAGTTGCAATTCCCACAGTCAGTCTCCTGCAATTTCAGTAAATTTCCAAATTACTTCCCACTGCAGACAGAATCCATGGCTGCCCCAAAAACAGGAGTTTCAGAAAAAAACCACCAACTATCTGTTGGTTTGCTCCAGGAAATCCAGGACAACCTGTTGAACATCCACCAAGGGCTGGCATTCCATGGGGATGTGGCAGATTTGGAGCCTAAATTCTACAAAATTATCATTAATCTTGTTAATTCTTGTATTTCTATGGGGATGGGATCCCAAAATTGGCATGGATTGGCAGAAGAGAGGTCTTGGTATGGAAAATGTAGAGAAACATTTTCTCTACACAGGACAAAGATGCTGCCGCCCCCAGTTCCTTCTCCAGGTCCTATTAAAGGTCTATTTGTAGCTCATAAAAAGCCAACTGATAATTAGTAACTACAGGAATTAAACAAACATCATTGTGTTAGATGTGATCAGAGGCACATTAACCTAAGAAATTGCACATCTTGGTAATAAGCAATTTAGGAATCTATGGGATTATATAATACTTCACAGAATTGGTCAATTTAATACAAACTGAATTAAAATACAGCTATTAATTTCTAATTTGAGATGAAAGCATTCACCAACTTCTAAACCATCTTCAAGGCCAGCCTGGGTGCAGCAAAGAGAGAACTTTTATGATTTATTGGGTCACCCTTGCCGAGTGCATTCCAGGTTTTAAAGCCCTGTAACATCACACTGACAGTTCCACTGACACTGTGAACTGAATTTGAAGCTTTCCTCGCCTTGCCTACAGATAAATTCCTAATCCTTCTCTCCAATCACACAAATGCCTTCCCCTTTAAAGCAGAACCTCTCCACGGACTCTTTAACTGAGTGTGTTTTTCTAGAGATCAGGAGAAAAATCATCCACACCCCACTGCTCCCTCCATGGGCAGATTTGATCTTTCAATCAGGAAATGAAAAGGTTTCCCTAAAGGAAACTCCCAGAAAGAAGAAAAAGCCTTCTAAGCCTTGTTATTGTTCCTTGGGCAAAATATTTCTTTTAAATGGCTTGATCTGTTTTTTATGACGTCTCTGGCTCCTGAAGAAAAGCCCCACTGATGAAAAACTCGGCATGAGATGCGCAGGAACCTTTGATTTTCTGCCTTGGAGGGCTGATCAAATAAACAAATTATCTAGATATTC
This sequence comes from Tangara arthus, assembly GCA_035584835.1. Taxonomy (NCBI): domain Eukaryota; kingdom Metazoa; phylum Chordata; class Aves; order Passeriformes; family Thraupidae; genus Tangara; species Tangara arthus. The sequence continues at coordinate 3,308 of JAWMQZ010000412.1, read as the reverse complement.
TAATTAGAAAGCCATTAATAATTGCTTTGAGTGCTCTTGGGATTGTTTCCTCTGGAAGTCGATAGGGATGGAAGCCTGGGAGTGAAAGAAACCATGAGTCCCTCAAACACAGCGCAGTCCCTTGGAGCGGTTCCTTATCCACAGGTAGAAAAATCCCATTGGGAGCCTCTCCATATCTTTGGGCGCACAGACTTTCCAAAATTTTAGTCAATTCAGCTTTCATTTAGACATTTAAAGCTCATTTTTCCCCAGGAATTTGTGTTCCTCACTCATGGCAGAGCTGCAGACCGAAGTGAGTTTGAACTCAACCTCTCAGGCCAGGCCAAAGGTGCCACAAAGAGCAGAGAAAGGGTCAAGAATCCCATAATGACACCCCCAGAGCCTTCTCCTGAACTCCAGCACTCCCAGCTTGCTGAATTCCTGCCGTTTCAGCCCCAAAATTCCATGGGGCTGGACTTTCCATGGTATTCCAGGGCCTGCAGCGGCCTGCAGCACAGACTTTCCAAAATTTTAGTCAACTCAGCTTTTATTTAGACACTTTAAGCTCATTTTTCCCCGGGAATTTGTGCTCCTCACCCATGACAGAGCTGCAGACCAAAGTGAGTTTGAACTCCACCTCTCAGGCCAGGCCAAAGGTGCCGCAAAGAAAGAGCAGAAAAAGGGTCAAGAATCCCATAATGACATCCCCAGACCTCCAGCACTCCCAGCTTGCTGAATTCCTGCCGTTTCAGCCCCAAAATTCCATGGAGCTGGACCTTCCATGCTATTCCAGAGCATCATGTGAGGACTGGGGCACATTCTTCAAAAAAAAAAAAAAAAAATAGAATTATGGCAATAAAGGGAAAGGTGCAGTTGCTCTTCCATGTGGTGATCCAAAAGATGGCAACTGCTCCCTCCATTAGTCCCAACAAATAAATCCAGGATTTAATAGGAACATCTGATCGTGTTGCTGCCACGGTGACAGATGAAGGAGCTGCAGAATGAGGGGAATAAGTCTCTGTCTCATATTCAAACGCTGCTTTTCATTAGATCTGCCCAGAATTGATGGGCTGCAAAAGAGCTCTCCAGGAATTGATGGCTGCTCCAAAGGTTTTTAAATACTGTTTCAAGTTGTGCATTGATCCTGTACATCAAGAGAACAAAAAATGTGTTTCCTAAAGCAGGGGGAACACGACTCAAATTGTACAATATTTTGTCCTAAAGATATGAGAGGGTATAAACAAAACACTGGGGATCAAACCACACCAGTGTGAGAAGAAAGGGATAAAATAAATGGGAAATTTTCCTGCATTGTTACCTATTTATCCTAGGCCCTAAAGGTTTTGGCTGCAATCAGGTGAATCTAAACCCATTTTGATTTAAAAATTGCTTAGAACCACATTTTTAATTGGCACATTTGTAACTGGCACCAATTCCATTTAAATGGCAATATTAAAAATTGAAATAATTTGCACCCCCAGCAAACTCTAAGAGGACAAAGTCCTGCTCTGCCATAATTTGCAATTCAAAGTTCAATGCTGGCCTAACAGAGCAGATAATTTGGGGTTTTTTCAGTCATCTCAAGGGCTGTTTTTTACAGAAAATGGGTGTCAAAGGAAGGGATGAATGGAGGAAAAATGAGTGAGATGGAGAAGAAATGAGAGAGATGGAGGAGAAATGAGAGATATGGAGGGAAGGTGAGAGAGATGGAGGAGAAATATATATATAAAAATATATATTAAAATATATATGTATATATAAATTTATATTAAAAATAGATTTTTAATATGTAATATATTTAAAAATACACACATATAAATATATATGTATATATACATATATAAAATATATATAATATATACATTTATAAAACATATAAAAAGATAGATTTTATATATTTTATCTATACAAATATATATTTTTATATGTATAATATATAAAAATAAATACAAAACATATTAAATATTGATATATATATTACAAAAATATAAAAATATGCATATATAAACACTCATGCACATATATATGCATATATATACATACATATATACATATATATACATATATATTTTTATATATTTATAGATTTTTTAATATATATTATTTATATATATTTTTTTAATATATATATGTATATGCCTGATTAATTTTCTTCTTTTCCCCATTGCTTAGCCTGCATAGCCAGCAAATATCCTAGATGGAATGAGTCAATAAGAGATTGCTACACTGTTGGCTTTAGACATCTCCAAGCTTGCATTTCTACACGTGAATACAATCCTGCCCAGGACAGAGCATCCCTGCATGTCAGGATGCCCCTGGAGCAGCTGCCAGGAGCCAAATCTGCCCTTTCCACACGGGGATGTGAGAATTTCTCTGGGAATTTCTCTGGAAAAGCACAGTTCGGTCCCATCCAGAGGGAAGGAAGCGCTCTTGGATGCAGCCAGGAGAGGGCTGCAGAGCACCTGAGTCACTGCAGGACACGAAACAACACACACACTGCTGATGTTCCCAAGGTGGAAAAGGGAAGTTTATTTCCTAAATCCAACATTTATAGATTTCCAAAAGTGACAGTGGATTGGAGGGTGAATGTGGTGGTGTTCACAGGGGTCCCAGGATGAGGGAAGAGATGAGAATCTTGGCTCCGTGTTTCAGAAGGCTGATTTATTATTTTATGATGTATATTATATTAAAAGAAAACGATATATTAGAACTACACTAGAAGAATAGAAAAAAGGATTTCATCAGAAAGATTGAAAGGAATAGAAAAGAATGATAATAAAATCTTGTGACTGACCAGAGAGTCCCACACAGCTGGACTGTGATTGGCCATTCATTAGAAACAACCACATGAGACCAATCACAGATGCACCTGTTGCATTCCGCAGCAGCAGATAATTATTGTTTACATTTCATTTCTGAGGCCTCTCAGCTTCTCAGGAGAAAAGGTCCTAAGGAAAGGATTTTTCATAAAATGTGTTTGTGACAGGGTGACAGCGACACTGGACAAACCAACAGTCCATCAAATTTCTCCTTCTCCACAAAAGAATGCAAACCAATAAGTTATTTACGGAAAGTGTGTTGGCAAAAGCAAAGGGAACTTTGAAAATTAGACCTGGATTGGAAGAAGATTCAATCAAACGGGTTCACCGCAAAAAGAAAATCCCATTAAACTCAGGGATCCTCAATGAGGCTGCTCCAGGTCTTGTCCAACCTGGCCTTGAGCCTCTACCCACCCTCCCAGCCAGGAATTCTTTCCCAAAATCCCATCCAAACCAGCACATGGAATCCTGGATTGATTTGGGTTGGAGGAGACCCCAAAGCTCATCTGG
>JAWMQZ010000410.1:0-11770 GCA_035584835.1 Tangara arthus | reverse complement strand
CTTAAAAAAATCCCCAAAAAATCTCCTCAAAAACCCCCCAAAATTCACTGAAAAATCCCCCAAAAAATCCCCCAAAATGACCCCAAATCCTCCCAAAATGGCCCAAAATTCACCCAAAAATCCTTAAAAAAATCCCCAAAAATTCCCCCAAAAATCCCCCAAAATGACCCAAATCCCCAAATTCCCCCCAATTTCCCAAAACCGCCGGAATTCACCCCAAACTCTCCTCACCAGATGGTGCCGAAGCAGCCGGTGTGGCGCCGCAGCACCTCGGGGTAGTAGAACATGCTGGAAACTCCCGGGAATTGGAATAAATTTGAATAAATTTGAATAAATTTGAATAATGTTAATTATGTTGTGTAATTTAGGGAGGTGCGGGAAAAAACGGGGCGGAAAAAGGCGATTTTGGGCAAAAAAAAGAGGGAAATCCACTCAAAAATAGCACTAAATAGGTGTTTAAATTTGCATAAATTTAAATATTGTAAATTAGGTTTGGGTAATTTGGAAAACTGCCAAAAAAAACTGGGTGAAAAAGGCGATTTTGGGGAAAAAAAGGAGGGAAATCCACTCAAAAATAGCACGAAATAAACTTTAAATTTTCGTTAAAATTTACATAAATTTGCATAAATTAACAACTCCCTAAAATATTAAAGATTGGAGTATTGAAGACACAAAATGATGTAAAAATGAACCAAAAATTGATAAAAATGTAAATAAAAATTTAAAACAAACACAAATGTTTAATTTTGTTTGGATGTGCACAAATTTACATAAATTTGCATAAATTGAATTACTCACTCAGATATTAAAGCTCTATTAAAAATTAGCTTTGAAGTCCTAAAATGACACAAAAATGAACTAAAAATTGATGGAAACGTAAATAAAGATCAAAAAATTTCACAAAATAAACCTTTAAATTTGCATAAATTTGCATAAATTAAACGACTCAGATATTAAAACCATTAAAATTATGTTAAAAATTAGAATTTAGAAATCACAAAATGGTGCAAAAATGAATCAGAAATTGATGGAAAAGTAAATACAAATTTGAATAGCACAAGCCAAACTTTTAAATTTGCATAAATTTGAATAAATTTACATAAGCAATTTGCTTTTAAAATAAAGTATATTAAAATTATGTTAAAAATTGGAGTTTTCAAGTCACAAAACGATGCAAAAATTGCTGAAAATGTTAATAAAAATTGACTAAATTAATAAATTTATCAAAAATTATTTAATTATAATTAATTATTATATTTAATTAAGTCACAAATTAAAAACTATAAAAAATATTAAAAATATATTAAAATTACAGTTAAAATTTAAGGCCTGAAATGTCTCCGAAAAGGTCCCAGAAATCTCTAAAATTTAATTACAATTTATTTAATTAAATTAATAAAACTATTTAATTGAATAAAATTTTTCTTTATTAATTTACTTAATAAATTAAATTATATTTAAGTTACAATTGAAATTTAGAAGATTTAACACCTTTAAAATGCCTTAAAATGACCCAAAAATCCTTTAAAATTTCAACTGCTTAAAATATAAATTAAAATTAATAAATAATTAATAAACAATTAATAAGTAATTAAGTACTAATAAATTAATTTTTAAATATTATTTGGGGGAAAAAAAGGAAATTTTTTCTCCAAAATGCCTCAAAAAAGCTCCAAAAACCCTCCTACAATTTAAACTAAATTTGCTTTAATTGCCCAAATTTAATTTAACAATTAAAAAATTCAATAAATATTTAATAAATTAATAAATATTTTTTTAAAATTAATTTAATGTAATGGTTAAAACATGATATTAAAAAGCGGATTTTGGACCTAAAAAGGACCCAAAATCCGCAAAATTTCAATACAATTTGCTAACTTTGAATAAATATTAAATATTAAATAAATATTTTTAAATATTATTTAAATACTTAAGAAATATTAATTATTTTGTATAAATTAAGACAATATTTAAGTTATTTAAAAGTAAAACGGGTTAAAATGCAAGAAAATCCCTCAAAAAGTCCTCAAAAATTGAATAAATATTTAAACAAGTAAATAATTTATATAAATATCAATAAATTTAAGAACTTTAATTAAAGTTTCAACGGTTAATTGAATGCCTCAAAACGGCGGAAAATCACCCAATAAATAATTTAAATTCAATACATTACACGGTAAATAATAAATATTTTTAAACCCGGGTAAAATTTAATTTAATTTAACGATTAATTTGTTTCAATTTTTTAGATTTAAACGGAATTCAACAATTTAATGCACAAAATGGGACAAAACCGCCCAAAAACTGCCTTGAAACACCCCAAATTTAATTAAAAATCATTAAAAAATGAAAAACCTGAGGTAAAATCTGCTCAAAATGTAATAAATCTGAGGCAAATCAGAGAAATTTGAGGCAAAAATTGGTTTAAAAGGCGATTTTCCCCCTAAAATCACCAAGCAAAACCTGAAACGCCTGATAAAAAATTAAAGCTAATTAAGCAAATATTAATTAAATTTTTTAAGGAATTAAAGTTGGAGAATAGATTAATAATTAAATTTAAAAGCGCTTTAAACACCCCCCCGTCCAGGATTTCCCTCTTTAAAACCCCAAACAGCCTCAAATCGCCCTCCGCGGCGCCAATTAGCGCCTCAATGAATCGCCGCGAGCCTCCCGCCGCTAATTAAGTTAATTAAATTAATTAAAGTAAGGAATTAATCGTTTAAACCGCCCCCGGCGCCGCCGAGCCTCGACCGCCGCCACCTCCGGACTGAGCCCGAAGGCACCACGCAGCCCCTTTTATAACCTCGGTAGCCCCGCCCTCTTTCTTGGTGTTAGCCAATCAGCACGTTGCTCGCCTCAGGAGAGCCCGCCCTTTTCCCCCCTCCTAGTTTGTTCCCGTCCAGCCAATCAGCGCACGCTTCTCACCCCGGTAACACGTTTGGACCAATCAGAGCGGGGTACAGAAAAGGCGGGAAACGCTAAGCCAATGGGAGTGCCGGGTGCCTCACGGCGCGGGGCCAATCAGAGCGCGGCGGCCGTGACAGGGGGAAGAGAGGAGGGGAGGGGAGAAAATGGCGGCCGGGAGGAGCCGGGCGAGGTCTGAGGGGTTCTGAGGGAATTTTGGGGTGAATTCGAGGGATTTTGGGGCGAGTTTGCGGTGAATTCGAGAGATTTTGGGGCGAAATAAAGAGATTTTGGGGTTCCGGAGGAGATTTCCGGGATTTTGGGGGGTCCCGGCTGAAGTTTCGGGGGTGTCCCTGAGGGATTTTAGGGGTCCTGGCTGGGATTTGTGGAGATTTGAGGGCTTCTCTGGGGATTTCAGGATTTACGAGGAGATTTGGGGGATTTTTGGGGTTCCCGTGGGATTTTGAGGGATTTTTGGTGGAATTTGAGGAGTTTCGGGGGGTCCCTGAGGGATTTGGGGAGGATATGAGGGATTTATGAGGGGATTTTGGGGTTCCTGAGGGGTTTTTGAGGGATTTTTGGTGGAATTTGAGGCATTTTGGGGTTCCTGAGAGGTTTTGAGGGTTTTTTTCGGGGAATTTGAGGGGTTTTGGGGTTTCCTGAGGGTTTTGGGGGGATTTTGGGGTTCCTGGGTAGATTCTGGGGTGGATTTGAGGGATTTTGGGGGTCCTGCATGAGATTTGGGGAGATTTAAGGGATTTATGAGGAGATTTGGGGGATTTTTGGGGTTCCTGAGGGATTTTGGGAGGAATTTGAGGGATTTTAGGGGTCCCTGAGGGATTTCGGGAGTCCTGGGTGGGTTTTGGGGTGGATTTGAGGGATTTTGAGAATCCCAGATGGATTTTTGCTGAAATTTAATGAATTTTGGGGCTCTCTGAGGGGATTTGAGGGATTTTGGTGCTCCCAGGTGAATTTTGGGGTGAATTTGGGGGATTTTGGGGCTCCCAGGTGAATTTTGGGGTCAATTTGGGGAACTTTGGGACCCCAAGTGGTTTTTGGGGTCAATTTGAGGGATTTTGGGGTGAATTTGAGCCATTTTGGGGGTTCCCTGAGGAGTTTTGAGAGATTTTAAGGGATTTTGGGGCTCCCATGTGAATTTTGGGGTAAATTTGGGCGATTTTGGTGCTCCCATGTGAATTTTGGGGTAAATTTGGGCAATTTTGGTGCTCCCATGTGAATTTTGAGGTAAATTTGGGCGATTTTGGTGCTCCCATGTGAATTTTGAGGTAAATTTGGGCGATTTTGGTGCTCCCATGTGAATTTTGGGGTAAATTTGGGCAATTTTGGGGCTCCCATGTGAATTTTGGGGTAAATTTGGGCGATTTTGGGTGTCCCAGGCGATGTTTTCCCATACATGGCCCTCATTAACATAAAAGGCGTGGCTCACACTCCAGTGTCCATATTCAACCTTTATTTGCATAAAAGTGGGCGTGGCTCAACAAAATATTGATTATTCCCCCAAATAAACTGTATTTGCAAAAAAACACGATTAATTCGCATTAATTAATTATTTTTACAGCCTTCATTTGCATAAACTGCTTCGCCCTCACCCTTTTCTCAGCGTTCGTTTCCTTTTATGGTCATTTTTACCATATTTGGTCATTTTTTCCTATATAAGGATATTTTCTCCATATATGGCAGCCTCATTTGCATAGTGACCCCAAACTGACCCAAACTGCCCCAAAATGACCCAAAACTCCCCCCAAATCCCTGAGAATTCCCCCAAAATGGCCCCAAATTGCCCCAAAATCACCCAAATTGACCCCAAAACTGCCCCAAAATCCCTCCAAATGACCCAAACTCTCTGAAAATTACCCCAAAATGATGAAAAAATCCCTCAAAAACCCTAAAATCGTGCCAAAATTACCAAAAATTATCCCAAAAAACCCAAAATGATCCAAAATTGACCCAAAAATTCCCCGAACTGACCCAAAAATGCCCCCAAATGGCCCAAAAATGACCCAAAATGGCCCAAAGAACCCCAAAATTACCCCAAATTGACCCAAAATATGCTTCAAAAAAACCCCAAAAATGATCCAAAAAATGCCCCAAAATGCCCCAAAATGACCCAAATTTACCTGAAACTGACCCCGAACTCCCCCCAAATGACCCCAAAAATACCCAAATTCCACCAAATTCACCCAAAATTCCCTCAAATTGAAACAAAAATGCCCCCTAAAATAACCCAAATTACCCCAAATGACCCAAAATGGCCCAAAATGGCCCTAAACAATCCAAAAAACCTCCAAATTATCCAAATTTACCCCAAAACTGACCCAAACTTGCCACAAAATGACGCAAAAATGCCCCCCAAAAAACCCCAAACCCCCAAAATTATCGAAATTTGCCCCAAAATGACCCAAAAATTCCCCAAAATGATCCCAAATTGCACAAAAATGGCCCAAAATGACCAAAAAATTACTGCAAAAATGCCCCAAATTTACCTAAAAGTACCCCAAAAATGCCCCCAAAACACCCCTAAAATTACCTAAATTTACCCCAAAATTCCCTCAAAATTCCACAGAATTCCCCCAAATTCACCCAAAAATCCCCCCAAATTACCCTAAATTTATCCCAAAATTACCAAAATGACCCAAAATTTGCCCCAAAAACTCCAAAAATTACTCAAAATTCCACCAACCTGACCCAAAAATGTACCAAAAATCTCCCAAAAAACCAAAATTACCCCAGTTAACTCCGATTTGACCCAAACCACTCAAAAATGCCCCCAAATTTACCCAAAAAACCCCAAAATTAATCAAAATTACCCCAAAATTGCTTAAAATTTCCACAAATTAACCCAAAAATGACCCCCCAAAATTACCCCGAAATTCCCTCAAAATTGACCCAAAATGCCCCAAAAATGACCCAAACTTCCCCAAAATGACCCAAAAGCACCCCAAATGACCCAAAATTGCCCCAAAATGTCCTGAAATGAACCCAAAACCCCCCAAAATTTACCCCAAATAATGCAAAAAAGCCCAAAAAATCCCAAAATTACCCCAAAATTCGCCCAAGTTCACCCCAAAATGCCCCAAAATTCTCCCAAACTCCCCAAAGAACCCCAAATTTACCCCAAATTGACCCAAAATTCCCCCAAAATAACCCAAAATTGACCCAAAAAATGCCTCAAAAAATCCTCCAAAATGATCCAAAATTACCCCAAAACGACCCCAAAAATGACCCAGAATTCCCCCAAATTCACCCAAAAAAATGCCTCAAAAAAGCCCCAAAATGATCCAAAATTTACCCAAAAAATGAGTCCAAAGTCCCCCAAAATGAAGAAAAACAACCCAAAATGGCCCAAAATACCCCAAAATTGGCCAAAATACCCCAAAATTATCCCAAAAAACCAAAAAATTACCGCAAAAATGCCCCAAATTTACCCAAAAATGCCCCAAAAATGTCCCAGAAAATGCCCCAAAATCGCCCTAAAATGACCTAAAATCCCCCAAAATTGCCCCAAAAATACCCCAAAACTGTCCAAAAAATGCCCAAAAAAAGCTGCCGAAAATGCCCCAAATAACAGTAAATTTACCCCAAAATTCCCCTAAAAGTGACCCCCAAAGTTACCCAAATTTACCCCCAAATCACCCAAAATTCCCCCGAAATGACCCAAAATTTTCCCAAGATAACCCAACATGCCCCAAACTCCAAAAAATGCCCCCAAAAACTCCAAATTCCCCAAAAATTCCCCCAAATTGACCCAAGAGTCCCCCCAAAAAAACCCCAAAAATACAAAATTTATCCCAAAATGACCCCAAAATTCCTCCAAATTCACCCCAAAATGCACCCGAATGACCCCAAAATTACCAAAATTTGCCTCAAAATGACCCAAAAATGCTCTAAAATTCCCCATTTAACCCCAAAATTCCCCATTTCCCCCCTCAAACCCCAATTTCTCCCATATAAGGTCATTTTTCCCTTATATGGTAACTAATTTCCATATCGCCCTCAGCCCCGCCCCCAAATGGCACCAAAATGGCCCAAAATGACCCCAAATTGCACAAAAATGGCCCAAAATGACCCAAAATTATCCCAAATTGCACAAAAATGGCCCAAAATGACCAAAAAATTACCGTGAAAATGCCCCAAACTTACCCAAAAATGCCCCAAAAATGCCCCCAAAACACCCCTAAAATTACCCAAATTTACCCCAAAATTGCCCCAAAATTCCACAGAATTCCCCCAAATTCACCCAAAAATCCCCGAAAATTACCACAATGACCCCAAACCACCCAAAATTTGCCCCAAAAAGCCTCAAAATTCCCCCAAATTCCCCATTCCCCCCATATAAGGTCGTTTTTCCCATATAAGGTCATTTTTCCCATTACGTCACCCTCATTTGCATATCCCCCTCAGCCCCGCCCCCTGTGGGCGTGGCCGGACGGGCGCCTCCTCCCCCAGCAGGCGGCGCATGCGCAGTTCGTGCTCGCCCGGCCGGGACCCCAAAGTGTCCCCAAATCAGCCCAAAACGACCCAAAATGACCCAAAATGATCCCAAATTGCACAAAAACGGCCCAAAATGACCCAAAGAAACCCAAAATTTTCCCAAATGGGCCCGAAATATGCTTCAAAAAACCCCCAAAAATGATCGAAAAATGTCCCAAAATGACCCCAAAATGACTCAAAATTCCCCCAAATTGACCCCAAAATGCCTCCAAACGTGCCCCAGAAAATGCCCCAAAACCACCCTAAAATGATCTAAAATTACCCCAAAATTGCCCCAAAAATGCCCCAAAACTCTCCCAAAAATGCCCAAGCAAAGCCTCCAGTATGCCCCAAAAAAACCCAAATTGCCCCAAAGTTCTCCCAAAAGTGCCCCCAAATGACCCCAAATCACCCAAATTTATCCCAAATTAACCCGAAAATGATCTCCAAAAAAACCCCAAATTGCCCCAAAAATGCCCAAAAAAAACCCCCCAAAATAACCTCAAAAAACCCCAAAATTACCAAAAAATTCACCCAAATTGCCCCAAAAATGCCCCCAAAAACTCCCAAATTACGAAAATGCATCCCAAATTGACCCAAATTTCCCCAAAATTTCCAAAATAACCCAAAATGACCCAAAACTGCCTCAAAAAACCCCGAAATCCCCCCAAAACCGCGTTTCGCCCCATATAAGGTCATTTTCCCCATATATGGCAACTCATTTGCATATCCCCCTCAGCCCCGCCCCCTGTGGGCGTGGCCGGACGGGCGCCTCCTCCCCCAGCAGGCGGCGCATGCGCAGTTCGTGCTCGGCCTCGCTCTCGCCCGGCAGGCGCCGGGCGCTCCCGGCCGGCAGGTGACGCTCGGCGGCGGCGCGCAGCTCGGCCCGGTCGTAGAGAGGGGCGGGGTCCAGGCCGTGGCGGTTGATGAGGGACACCAGGTACTCGGTGTAGTGACCCCTGAGTGACCACAGTGACCACGAGTGACCACAGTGAGCATTGAGTGGTTATAGTGACCACACAGTGCTCAAAATGGCCGCCGGGACCATAGGGTTCACAAAATGGCCGCCGGAACCATAGGGTTTACAAAATGGCCGCCATGACCACAGAGTGCTCAAAATGGTCTCCGGGACCATAGAGTACTTCCGGTCATAGAGAGGGGCGGGGTCCAGGCCGTGGCGGTTGATGAGGGACACCAGGTACTCGGTGTAGTGACCCTTGAGCGACCAGAGTGACCACGAGTGACCACTGAGTGACCAATGAGTGACCACGAGTGACCAATGAGTGACCACAGTGAGCATTGAGTGGTCATAGTGAGCACACAGTGCTCAAAATGGCCGCCGGTACCATAGGGTTTACAAAATGGCCGCCATGACCATAGAGTGCTCAAAATGGCCTCCGGGAGCATAGAGTGGTTCCGGTCATAGAGAGGGGCGGGGTCCAGGCCGTGGTGGTTGATGAGGGACACCAGGTACTCGGCGTAGTGAGCCCTGAGTGACCACAGTGACCAATGAGTGACCAATGAGTGACCACAGTGAGCGCTGAGTGGTCATAGTGCCCAGAGACTGCTCAAAATGGCCGCCAGGACCATAGGGTTCACAAAATGGCCGCCATGACCATAGAGTGCACAAAATGGCCGCTGTGACCATAGAGTGCAGAAAATGGCCACCGTGACTGTAGGGTTCACAAAATGGCCACCGTGACCATAGGGTTCACAAAATGGCCGCCATGACCACAGAGGTCACAAAATGGCCGCCATGACCATAGAGTGCACAAAATGGCCGCCGTGAGCATAGAGTGCACAAAATGGCCGCTGTGACCACAGAGCGCACAAAATGGCCGCCGTGACCATAGAGTACTTCCGGTCATAGAGAGGAGCGGGGTTTAGAACATTGAGTGACCAAGGAGTGACCAAAAAAACCTGAAATGACCCCAAAATCCCCTAAAAATGACCCAAAACTGACCCAAAATTATCATGAGTGACCAGTGGGTGACCACAACCCTAAAATCCCCAAAACTGTCTCAAAAAAGCCCAAAAAAAAGCCCCAAAACCGAAAGAAAACGCCACAAAATGACCCAAAATTGAGCCCTGAGTGAGCACTGAGAGACCACAGCGAACACACAGTGCACAAAATGGCCGCCGTGACCATAGAGTGCACAAAATGGCCGCTGTGACCATAGAGTGCACAAAATGGCCGCCGTGACCATAGAGTGCACAAAATGGCCGCCATGACCATAGAGTGCACAAAATGGCCGCCGTGACCATAGAGTACTTCCGGTCATAGGGAGGGGCGGGGTTTCGGACATTGAGTGACCACTGAGTGACCACAACCCCAAAAATGCTCTAAAAATCACCAAAAAAACCCCAATAAAATCACAAAAAAACCCCTAAATTGACCCAAAATTGTTGCAAATGAGCCAAAATTGCCCAAAATGGCTGAAATTTGCCCCAAATTTGCCGTGACTGACCGGCAGAGCCCGGCGTGGCCCGGGTTCGTGTCCCTCCCGCAGGGCTCGTCCCTCAGGGTGACCCCGAACTCCTTCTGCTCCTGCACCGGACACTGCCCTGAATGGGGTGAAAAACGGGGAAATTGGGAAAATTGAGAAAAATGGGGAAAATTGACAAAAATGGGGAGTTTGGGAAAAAGGACAAAAATGGGAAAATTGGGAAAAATGAGGAAATTGGGGAAATTGACAGAAATTGGAAATTGGGAAAATGGACAAAAATGGGGAAATTGGGGAAATTGGGGAAAAATGGCGGAACTGGGGAAATAGACAAAAATTCGGAAAATTTACAAAAATGGGGAAATTGGGGGAATTGGGAAAAATGGGGAAATGGACAAAATTGGGGATTTTGGGAAAATTGACGAAAATTGGGGAAATCGACAAAAATGGGAAAATTGACAAAAATTGGGGAAATCGACAAAAATGGGGAAATTGATAAAAATGGGAAATTGGGGAAAAATGGGGAAAATTGAGAAAATGAAGAAAAATGGGAATTTTAGGAAAATGGACAAAATTGGGGAAAAGGGACAAAAATTGAGAAAACAGCGAAACGGGACAAAAATGGTGATTTTAGGAAAATGTGTAAAAATGGGGAAAATGGAAAAAAAAGGGTTAAATTCGGAAAATGGAAAAAAATGAGACATTGGAGAAATTGACAAAAATTGAGAGTTTGGGAAAATTGACAGAAATGAGGAAAATGGACAAAAATGGAGAAAATTGGGAAAATTAAAAATTGGAAATTGGACAAAAATGGGGAGTTTGAGAAAACTGACAAAAATGGGAAATTGGGGAAAATGGACAAAAATGGTGAAAATGGACAAAAATGGGAAATTGGGAAAAATGGGAAAATTGAAAAAATGGACAAAAATGGAGATTTTGGGAAAATGGGAAAAAATGGAGAAAATGGAACAAAATGGGGAAATTGACAAAAATGAGGAAATTGGAAAAATGGACAAAAATGGGGAAATGGATAAAAACGGGGAAATTGGGAAAATGGACAAAAATGGGAAAATGGATAAAAATGGGGAAATTGGGAAAATTGGGGAAAATAGGGAAATTGGGAAAATTGGGGAAAATAGGGAAATTGAGAAAATGGACAAAAATGGGGAAAATGGACAAAAATTGAGAATTTAGGAAAATTGATAAAAATGGGGAAAATGGACAAAAATGGGAAATTGGGAAAATTGGGGAAATTGACAGAAACGAGGAAAATGGACAAAAATGGGAAAATTGGGAAAACTGACAAAAATTGAGAATTTGGGAAATGAATAAAAATGGAAGATTCGGGAAATTGGGAAAAATGGGAAAATTGGGGAAATGGACAAAATTGGGGATTTTGGGAAAATTGACAAAAATTGGGGAAATCGACAAAAATGGGAAAATTGATAAAAATGGAGAAATTGGGAAAAATGACAAAAATCGGAAATTGTGGGAAATTTGAGGGCAAAAATGGGAATTTTGGGGGAAAATTCTGAATTTTTGGGCAAAAGTTGGGGATTGAGGGGGGAAAATGGGGAAAAAATTGGAAATTTTTGGGGGGAATATTTTGGGGATTTTGGGAAAAAATTGGGGGAAGTTGGGAATTTTTTTGAGAAAGAATTGGGGATTTTAAGGGAATTTTGAGGGGAAAATTGAGAATTTTGGGGTGAAAAATTGAGGTTTTGGGGGCAAATGAAAAAAAGGGAATTTTTGGGGTAAAATGGGAATTTTGGGAGAAAAAAAAGGTTTTTTTGAGGAAAAATTGGGCATTTTGGGGGACAAAAATGGGGGAAAAATTTGGAAGTTTGGGGGGAAAATGGGATTTTTTGGGAAAAAAAATTGAGAATTTTTGTGGAAAATTTGGTGGTTTTTAGGGTAAAATATGGGGGTTT
>JAWMQZ010000409.1:0-11786 GCA_035584835.1 Tangara arthus | reverse complement strand
CATGCCCCCATAACCCTGTCCCGATCCCCCCAAACCCGCTCCCGGCCGCCCCCCGCGCACCTGGCAGGTGTCCACGGGGCAGGGCGTGAAGGCGGTGTGGGGCAGGGCCCGGCTGGGCCCCAGCAGGCTGCGGGCGCCGGGCGGGGCCGAGCCGCGGTAGGCGGTGAGCGGCTCCAGCCGCAGCCGCTCGCGGGGCAGCAGCGCCTCGGCGCACGGCGCGTACCCGGGAGGGGGCACGAAACGGAACTCGCCGTGCCGGCCCCCCAGCAGGAACCGGAGCCTGGGGCGACAGCGGGGACCCCAGTGAGAGAACTGGACCCATAGAAACCCCAGAGTGAGAGCCGGACCCATAGAAACCCCAGAGTGAGAGCCAGACCCACAGAAACCCCAGAGTGAGAGCCAGACCCACAGAAACCCCACAGACCCCACAGAACTCCCCCAGCAGGAAATAGAGCCTGGGGGGGACCGGGGGGACCCCAGTGAGAGCTGGACCCATAGAAACCCCAGAGTGAGAACCGGACCCACAGAAACCCCACAGACCCCACAGAGCTCCCCCAGCAGGAACCGGAGCCTGGGGGCGACAGCGGGGACCCCAGTGAGAGAACTGGACCCACAGAAACCCCAGAGTGAGAGCCGGACCCATAGAAACCCCACAGACCCCACAGAACGCCCCCAGCAGGAAACGGAGCCTGGGGGCGACAGCGGGGACCCCAGAGTGAGACCGACATCATAGAAACCCCAGAGTGAGAACCGGACCCACAGAAACCCCACAGACCCCACAGAACTCCCCCAGCAGGAAACGGAGCCTGGGGGCGACAGCGGGGACCCCAGTGAGAGCTGGACCCACAGAAACCCCAGAGTGAGAGCCGGACCCACAGAAACCCCAGAGTGAGAGCCAGACCCACAGAAACCCCAGAGTGAGACCTGGACCCATAGAAACCCCACAGACCCCACAGAACTCCCCTAGCAGGAAATGGAGCCTCGGGGCACAGGGGGGACCCCAGAGTGAGAGCTGGACCCATAGAAATCCCAGAGTGAGAGCTGGACCCATAGAAACCCCACAGACCCCACAGGGACCGCTGGACCCACAGCCCAACCTCTCCCAGACCCACTCAGCCCCTTCCTTTAAAGATCCCAGTCCCCATTTTAGGGGTCCCAGCCCCACTTTAGGGATCCCTGCCCCAGCCCCATTTCACGGGTCCCAGCCCCTTTTAGGGCTCCCACCCCCCAGTTTTGGGGCGTCCCCCCCCTCACCGGACCCCCGCTGAGAAGCTGGCCACGGGGCTGAACAGGGTGTCCAGGTTGAAGCCCTCGAGGACCCCCTGCACCGGGGCCCCGTTGAGGCGGAAGGAGGCGCTGGGGACCCCCAGGTCCAGGCAGCAGCTGACCACGTCCCCTTCGGCCAGAGCGCGGCGCTGGGGCGACCCCACGGCCTTGGGGACCCCCCCTGAGGGGACAGAGGGGTCAGGGGTCACAGGGGGGTCCCGGGGTGGTCTCAGGGGGTTCCCAGGGTGGTCCCAGAGAGTTCTAGGGTGGTCCCAGAATGGTCCTGGGTGGTCCCAGGTGGTCTGGGGGAGTCCCACGGTGGTCCCAGGGCATTCCCAGAGTGGACCCGGGGTGGTCCTGGAGGGAACTGAGGTGGTCCCAAGGTGGTCCTGGGGTGGTCCCAGGAGGTTCCCAGGGGGTCCCAGGGAGGTCCCGGGGTGGTCTTACAGTGGACTCAGGGTGGTCCCAGAGAGGTCCCTGGGTGGTACCAAGGTGGTCCCAGGGTGGATCTGGGGGGGTCCCAGGTGGGGTCCCAGAGGGTCCCAGGGTGGTCCCAGGGTGGTCCCAGGTGCCCCCTCCTCCTCACCTGTCCACAGGTGGAGGCCGTCGAAGGCGAAGGAGTTGAGGTCGTCCCCGGCGCCGTTGCCCCCCCAGCCCGCGCCCCCGCCCGGGGCGGGCCGGAAGCCCCCGGCCGCCCCCCAGCCCACACGCAGGTGGGTGGGCACGGCCGTCACGAAGGGCTGCGCCCGCTCCACGGCCACCTCGAAGTACCAGCAGCGGAACTGCGTCGAGCCCGGCGCCGTGCCCACAAACAGGTTGGGGCGCACGCTGCGGGGAACGGGGACACCTCGTTGGGAACCCCGAATTGCACCCCAAGAACCCTGAATTGCACCCCAGGAACCCCAAATCCCACCTCGAGGACCCCAAATCCCACCTTGAGAACCCCAAATCCCAAAGGCACCCAGGGACCTCCAGGAGCATCTCAAGAGCTTCCAGGTGCACCTCCATCACCTCCAGGCTCCCCACAAACCCCCCAAATACCCTCCAAAACTCCCATAACTCCCCTCCCCAGGACCCCCTGAAGCCCCCCAGGACCCCCAGGAGCCCGGTCCCACCTGGTGACGTAGTTGACCATGCCGGTCTGCAGCAGCAGGTCGCGGCGGGGCAGCAGGTTCTCGGTGATCAGGTTCTGGTTGGAGCGCACGGCAACGGCGTTGCAGACGCACAGCGAGCACAGCACGTCCAGCACCTGCACGGGGACGCACCTGAGCACACCTGGGGACAGCTGGGGACACACCTGGGGACACACCTGAGCACACCTGGGGACACCTGAGCACACCTGGGCACACGCACCTTGTGGTTGCGGCCGTGCTTGTCGAGCAGGCTGATGATGGATTTGATGTGGTTCTCCTGGATGATGTTCAGCACCTCGGGGCTCTCGATCAGCACGCAGTACAGCACCTCCAGGATGCCTGGGGAGGGGGCAACACAGGGGGGTCACACTGACCACAGGGACCCCAGACCCACAGGAGAGACCCCAGTACAGCAACCTCCAGGATACCTGGGGGTGCGCACAGGGGGGTCACACTGAGCAGAGGGACCCCAGACCCATGGGAGGGACCCCAGACCCACAGCGGGGTCACACCCATGAGGGGACCCCAGACCCATGGGGGAGACCCCAGACCCACAGGGGACACCTCAGACTCAGAGCATGGTCACACCCACGGGAGAGACCCCAGACCCACAGGAGGGTCACACCCACGGCAGGACCCCAGACCCACGGGAGAGACCCCAGACCCACAGGAGGGTTCTCAGCCCCACAGGAGCCCCCCCAGGGCCGCCGCACTGACCCGAGGAGGCCTCCAGCCGGTCCAGCTTGCTGACCAGCCAGTCCAGGTTGGTGGAGAAGAGCGCACAGTTGGCTCGGTTCCCCCGGATCAGCGAGGCTGGGGGGCACAGGGGGGTGAGGTCTGCCCCACAGCATGGACATCTGCCCCATGGCACCCACATCTGCCCCATAGCATTGACATCTGCCCCACAGAACCCACATCTGCCTCCCAGCCCCCCATATCTGCCCCATAACCCCCATATCTGCCCCCCAGCCCCCCATATCTGCCCCATAACCCCCTGTATCTGCCCTCGAGTTCCCCATATCTGCCCCATAACCCCCCATAACCCCCCGTATCTGCCCCCCGGCCGCACCCAGCAGCTCGTAGAGCAGGTTCACGATCTCCTTCCAGGCGGCCGCCGCCTCCTCGCCCGCGGCCTCTCCGAACTGCGCCGCGGTGCTGTAGGCGCTCAGGCGGTCGATGCAGCTCAGCACGAGGGTCAGCATCCCCTGCGGGCCGGGCAGGGGGCGTCAGACCCCCCGTGGGACCCCCAAACTGGGACCCCCAAACTGCGACACCCACCCTGGGACCCCCCCCAGCATCCTGGGACCCCCAATCTGGGACCCCCAAACTCGCACCAGCGTCAGCATCCCCTGCGGGCCGGGGAGGGGGCGTCAGACCCCCCGTGGGACCCCCCGTGGGACCCCCAAACTGCGACACTCACCCTGGGACCCCCCCAGTATCCTGGGACCCCCAAACTGGGACCCCCACACTGGGACACCCCCCAGCATCTTGGGACCCCCAAGCTGGGACCCCCAAACTGGCACCAGGGTCAGCATCCCCTGTGAGCTGGGGAGGGGGTGTCAGACCCCTGCAGAGCCCCCCCGGGACCCCCAAACTGCAATCCCCCCCAATTCTGTGATACTTTCCCAGACCTCTACGACCCCACTGTGACCTCCCAGATTTGGGGAGGGGGTCCCGGGGGTCGCACGTCCTGCTGGAAGAGGCTCTGGATCACCCAGACCTGCCCCCAAAATCCCCCTGAATTTAACTCTTTAACCCTGACTTTAACCCCTCTGAGCCCGAGTTTAACCCCTCTGAGCCCGAGTTTAACCCCTTTAACCCCGAGTTTAGCCCCTCTGAGCCCGAGTGTAGCCCCCCCCGGATTTGGGGGTGGTCCCGGGGGTCGCACCTCCTGCTGGAAGAGACTCTGGCGGGCCCGCAGCGCCCTCAGGTGGCCCTGGCGCTGCTCGTGCCGCAGCTCGGGGGGCGGCGGCTCCAGGTACCCGATCAGGTCCCGCAGGCTCAGGATCACCCCCGCGATGGGCAGGGGGGGCGGCGGAGACCCCCGGGGGCGGCCCTGGAGGCTGTCCAGGCTCCTGCGGATTGGGGAGGGGGGGGTCAGACCATCGGGACCACCCTGACAACACCCCCAAAACTCCCCAGGACACCCCCGGACCACACTGGGACCCCCAGACCAGATGGAGGCCCCATAGAGCCCTGTGGGGCTGAAGACCACCCACAGAACCCCCCACGGGACCCCCAGGAGGTTCTGACACCCCCAGGAAGTTCTGACCCCTCCCCAGGACCCCCCAGGACCCCCCAGGCCCCCCCAGACCTGATGAAGGCCCCGTAGAGCCCCGTGGTGCTGAAGACCATCCGAGCCGCCTGCGACTCCTGGCGCTGGGAGCGGCTCAGGGTCAGCGCGTCGTCCATGTGCCCCTCCTGGTGCAGGATGGCCTGGGGGGGCACAGGGGGGGTCACAGGGGTCCCCCAAACCTCAGAGACCCCCAGAACCCACAGAGAACCTCCCCAGAACTCAGAGAGAACCCCCCCAAACCCACAGAGAACCCCTCGAACTCACAGCAACCCCAAAACTCTCAAAGACACCCCAAAAAAATGTCGCAGAGTCTCTCCAGAGCCATGCCGGTGCTGCTGAGAGTCCCAAAAACGCCTCAAAAGTCCCCAAAACTCCTCCCCAGAGACACCCCAGAAGGTTTCGAGGACCCCAAAAGACCCCAAAGATCCTCCTAAACCCCAAAGACCTCCTCAAACACTCCAAACACCCCTGAAAAGCCCTCCTAGATCCATCTCAGTGCCTCCTGGAGCTCTCAAAACCCCCTAAAACTCCCAAAAAACTCCCCAGACTCTCCCCAGATCCCCTCCAGAGGTGATTTTGGGGACCCCCCCAGGTAATTTTGGGGTCCCACCTTCCTCTTGAGCAGGCCGAGGCGCAGGGCCTTGGGGTCGGGGGCGGCGTAGGTGACCCAGAGGCCGCTGCTGCTGTGCTGCAGGAAGCACAGGGACTCCCCGTATTTGATCTCGGGGGGCCCCATGCCCTCGATGTCCCGTTTTGGGGTCGTCTCCAGCTTCTCCTGCGGGGTCGGGGGGCACAGGGGGGGTCAGGAGAGGGAGCGGGGTCAGGGTGGGGACCAGGAGAGGGTTGGGGACATCATGGGGACATTCACAGGGACAGGGACCAGGACAGGGTCAGGACAGGGACCAGGAGTGGGTTGGGGACATCATGGGGACATCCCAGAGATGTTGGAGACACAGGTGGTCACACTCATGGTGGGGACAGGGACCAGGACAGGGTCAGGATGGCGACCAGGAGAAGGTTGGGGACATCATGGGGACATTCCCAGAAATGTTGGAAACACAGGAGCAGAAGGTGACAATGCTCATGGTGGGGACAGGGATGGGGACAGGGATGGGGACAAGGATGGAGACAGGGCCCAGGAGCAGGTTGGGGACACTCAGGTGACACTCCCACCTTGGAGGCCCGGAAGCAGAAGGTGGCCACGCGCGTGTTGGCCGCAGTGGCCTCCACCATGGCCAGCCCGGTGGCCTCGGTCAGCGCCAGGTAGCGGCCGGTGGTGACGTGGCGCAGGCGGAAGGGCTGTCCCCAACGCAGGTGGCTCCCGCTCCAGCTGAGGGACACAGCGAGGGGACACTGATGTCACCAGGGGGGGTGGGGCATGGGGATGGGTCATGGGGACACAGGATGGGTCATGAGGACATGGGGATGGGGACACAGAGGACACAAGATGGGTCATGGGACCATGAGGTGACACAGGGGACGCAGGCTGAGAACGTGCAGAGGTGTCACAGGGACATGGGGTGACACAGGGGACACAGGGATACGTCATGGGGACACAGGATGGGTCATGGGGACACAGGGATAGGTCATGGGGACACAGGGATGGGTCATGGGGACATGGGGATGGGGACACAGGGGACATGGGATGGGTCATGGGACCATGAGGTGACACAGGGGACGCAGGCTGAGGACGTGCAGAGGTGTCACAGGGACATGGGGTGACACAGGGGACACAGGGATACGTCATGGGGACATGGGATGGGTCATGGGGACACGGGGATGGGGACATGAGGACGTGGGTGGGACACAGGGGACATGGGATGGGTCATGGGACCATGAGGTGACACTGGGGACACAGGCTGAGGACATCCAGACGTGTCACAGCCACACTGGGGACACAAGGAGATACTGACAGGTGACACCAGGACAGGACACAATGACACAGCAACACATCTTGGGGACACTCCAGGACCCCAAACCCCCCCCCTGGGGAGACCCCACAGAGCGTCCCCAGTGTCCCCGGGGGCGGTGACACCCCGTGTCCCCCCCGTGTCCCTTTGATGTCCCCCTACCTGATGCGCAGGGGCTCCAGGCGCCACAGGGACCTGGCGTGGGCGCACACGGCGCCACCCTCGTAGTTGACAACGCTGCTGGGAGGTGACAAAGGGGGGGTCACAGCCAGTTGGGGACCCCTCCCCACCCCAAAATTGGGGACAAATTGGGGGACAGCCCCACCTGCGCTCCTCGCCCTGCTCGGGGGCCGTGGGGGTCAGGCACTCGTCCATGTGGCCGTGGAACAGGCGCAGGACGTGGCCGCCGGTGACAAACCCTGAGGGGACATTTTGGGGACGGGGGGGTCAGGGTGTTGGGGACACCCTAAAGGACCCCACCCACCCAAATTTGGGGTGCCTCAGGTGTCACACCTTCCTCGGAGCCCGAGCAGATGGGGTTCATGTTCCACAGGGTCTGCATGAAGGAGGCGTCCACCTGGAGCTCCCCCGAGGCCGTGGAGAGGTGCTGGGACAGGTGGGACACGGGTGTAACACGGTGACACAGGTGGGACACGTGTCCCCAGTGTCCCCAGGTATCTCTCCGAGGACACGCTGACCAGGATCGGGTCAGGGGATCCCTTGTGTCCCCCCGTGTCCCCTCATGTCCCCAGGTGTCCCCTCTCACCAGGTATCTCTCCGAGGACACGCTGACCAGGATCAGGTCGTCTCCCACCCGAACCTTCTCCCCCTCCGAGCGCTGTTTGGACGCCGGGTGCATCGTCCACCAGCACGCCTCACCTGGTGGGGGGGGCACACCCCAAATCAGCACCCCAAAAACCATGGGAGGGACCCCAAAACACCCCAAAACCACGTGGGGGGACCCCAGGTACCCTTGGGGTCCCCCCTTTACCTGCTGCATCCTTCTGCAGCCCCACGTCGAAGGCCAGTTTGTCGGTGACCGAGCGGGACGTGGTCAGGCAGCACAGGTACTGGGGGGGGACACGCGGTTATGGGGGGGTCCCCAAAACCCCCCCGAGCCCCCCAAAACCCTCATGGGCCCCCCAAAACCCCCCCAGACTCACCATGCCACTGTGAGAGTGCCTCAGCAGGATGGCGTGGCCGTAGAGCAGCGTCCGGTGTCCCCCACCCTGAGAGGACTTGGGGGGCACAGGGGGGTCAAGGAGGGGACCCCAAGATCCCCTGAAGCCTCCTGGACCCCCCAAAAAAACACCTTGAACCCCAAAAAAAACCCTGTGGGTTCCGTGTTTCAGATACAGCTCCTTGTGCATCGTTGTCCTGTTGTTCTGGGGTCCCCCCTTGTTTTGGGGTCCCCCCCTTGTTGGGGTCTCCTGTGCATTGCACCCCCCTTGTTTTGGGGTGCACTGTGCCTTGGACCCCCCCTCATGTCAGGGTCCCCCTCATGGTGGGATCCCCCCCAAATTGAGGACTCCCCTGATATTGGGGTCCCCAATTTCAGGGTCCCACTCTCCATTGGGGTCACCCCATGTCAAGATCCCCAATTTTGGGGTCACCCCATTGAAATCCCCACAAATTTGAGGGTCCCAGTTTTGGGATCCCATTAATATTGATGGTCTTCCTTTTTAGGGTTCACCCCCATATTGAAGTTTCCTCCAAACTGGGATCCCAAATTTTGGGGTCACCCCCATATTGAGGTTTCCTCCAATTTGGGATCCCAAATTTTGGGGCTCACCTCGTGTCTGAGTCCTCAATTTTTTTGGATCCCCAGTGGATTTGGGATCCTCCTTTTTGGGGTTCCCCCAGAGAATTTCAGATGCTCCCTTCAGGGGTTCCCCCAAACTGGGATCCCAAATTTCGGGGTCACCCCACGTCTGGGTCTCAGATTTTTTGGGATCCCCAGTGGATTTGGGATCCCCCTTTTTGGGATTCCCCCAAACTGGGATCCCAAATTTTGGGGTCACCCCCATATTAAGGTTTCCCCCAAGTTGGGATCCCAAATTTTGGGGTCACCCCATGTCTGGCTCCCCAATTTTTTAGGATTCCCTTTTTGGGGTCTCCCCATGCTCATGGGGGGATTTAGGATCGCCCTTTTTGGGATCTCCCTTTTTGGGGTACCCCTTTTTGGGGTCCCTCCATGCTCATCATGGGGGGATTTGGGATCTCCCTTTTTGGGGTCCCCCCTTTTCGGGGTCTCCCCTTTTTGGGGTCCCCCCATGCTCCTCCCCCCCGCGCTCACACTTTGGGGTCCATGCGGAATTTGGGGGGCTGTGGATGGACGGGATTGGGGGGGGAGGGGGCACACCCGGACCCCTGGCTCCATGCGGGATGGGCAGAGCCCCCCAAAATTTGGGGGGTGGGTGAGGAGGAGGAGGAGGAGGAGGAGGAGGAAGGGCGTGATGAAGGTGAGGATGAGGATTTGGGGTCACCACACCACAGTGGCACCTACCCACTTATCCAGATCGACCCCCTGGGTGGGCGGGGGGAGAGAAGAGGGGGGGGTCACGAGGGGGCTGAGACCCCCCCCCAAAAAACACCAGGGACCCCCCAAAACCCCCACCCCAAAAAGGACCCCAAAAACTCTGCAAGGAACCCCAGAATTACCCCAAAAACTCCTAAAAGAATCCCATAATTTTCAGGTCTCTGCAGGATCCTAAACCCCCCAAAAACTCCTCTGGGAACCCCACAGGGTCCTGAAACCCCCAAAAAGGACCCCAAAAACTCCCCTGGGAACCCCACAGGATCCTAAAACCCCCAAAAAGGACCCCAAAAACCCCTTCCAGGACCCCTCAGGTGTCCCCAAAACCCCTCCAAGACCCCCAAACCCCACCCAACAACCCCCAAAGGTCCTAAAGCCCCCCCAGATCCCCTCTTAAGGACCCCAAACCACCTCTAGTGCCCCCCAAATCCCCTGTGGGACCCCAGACCCACCTCGAGGGCCCCCCAAATCCCCTCGGGGGGCCCCCAAATCCCCTCTAGTGCTCCCCAAATGGCCTGTGGGACCCCAGACCCACCTCTAGTGCCCCCCAAATCCCCTGTGGGACCCCAGACCCACGTCTAGAGCCCCCAAATCCCCCGTGGGACCCCAGACCCACCTCGCTGCCGATGTCGGAGCTGTTGGCCAGCATCTCCTGCAGCGCCCGCACCGACAGCGACTGCTCCAGCACGAAGCAGCACACGGCCAGGTCGGGGGGGACATTCTGGGGACAAGAAAAGGGGGTCAGGGGTCAGGGGGGACATTCTGGGGACAAAGGGGGGGTCAGGGGTCATGGGGGACCCCTAAATGTTGGGGTTTGAGGGTTTTTTTAAGAGTTAAGGTCGGGTTTGAAGCGTTTGAGGAAGTGTTTTGTGTTCAGATTTGGACTGTTTCTTGTCATTTTAAAGTTATTATTAATTATTAGTATATTCTTTGTTATTATTAATTATTATTATTAGTTACTAATAATAAGCTTTTAATACAAATATATTGCACACATACATTGTCATATTTATGCTTAATATAAACACCTAATATATAACATGTACTATTTAAATAAAACAATAACCTATTTGCATAGCATATATTATATGTTAAAATAACAAGAAAACACTATTTTACTGTTTTATTATTCTACTATTTTAATATATACATTATACATTAAATTACTAAAATAAAATATAGTGATATAAAAATAATAGTTAAAAATAAATACCAATATAAATAAATAAATATTTTCTATATTTTATACATAAGAGATAATTTATTACACAATAGTACTGTATATTTATACATTAATATTACAAATTTATAATTCTATGCAAAATAGAGAAAATTTAGTCAAAATTCTCAGCATCCAGAACTCCAACAAAATTCTGAAATTTCATCAAAAAATTCGGCTGTACCTGCCCCTAAATCCTCCCTCAGCCCCCCAAAACCCCCCAGATTTGGGGTCCCCCCAACCTCCTAGACCCTCCCCCAAATTTTGGGGGTCCCCCCGAAGGTGGGGAGGGGTCTCACCTGTGCATTGGAGGTGGGTTCCAGGTTATCCCAGCCCCTAAATCCTCCCTCAGATCCCCAAAACTCCCCAAACTTGGGGTCTCCCGGGGTCCCCACAGCCTCCCCCGAATTTTGGGGGTCTCCTCGAATTTTGGGGGTCCCCCCGAAGGCGGGGAGGGGTCTCACCTGTGCGTTGGAGGTGGGCTCCAGGGAGCACAGGCGGTTCCCAAAGCCCTCGACCGACAGGCAGAGCTTGAGCTGCTCCTTCAGCAGCGTCGTGGTGCACTGCAGGACCACCTCATCGTCCTGGGGGGAAAAATGGGGTTCAGCACCCCAAAATGTCCCCAAAACACCCCAAAATATCCACCAAAAATCCAAAATATCCACCAGAAATCAAAAAAAATCCAAGAACCCTAAAATACCCCTCTGAACAACCAAAAAAAACCCCATTATGTCCCCATGGGGTGGGGTGGCACTGCAGGACCACCTTGTCGTCCTGGGGGAAAAAATGGGGTTCAGCACCCCAAAATATCCCAAAATGAAACCCCAAAATTACTGCAGGACCACCTCATTAACCTGGGAGACAGACTGGGGGGGTCAGCACCCCAAAATATCCCCCAAATACCCCAAAATATCCCCAGAATCCCCAAAATCAGGACCCCTCGGGTACCCTCAAACCCCCTTTTTGGGGGGGGGTCACGACCCCTTGGGTGCCCCCAAATTTTATGGGGGGTGTCAGGACCCCCTGGGTGCCCCCAATTTTACAGGGGGTGTCAGGACCCCTTGGATGCCCCCAAACCCTTTTTTGGGGGGGTCAGGACCCCCCTTCCCCCCCCCCAAGGAGTTGGGTTCCCCCTCCCCCTCCCCCACCTGCTCCCATCACTCGGGCCCCCCCAAATTGGGGGTGGGGGAGGGGCGGATTCCACCCGCGGGCCGGGGATGCCATGGGGGGGGTGGGGAGGGGGAGGGGCGGCTCTGTGACTCAGTTTCCCCCTCCCCAAAAAATCCCCCAAAATCTGCTGAGCTCAGCATTTCCCCTTCCCCCCCCCCACCCCCCCGCCAAGGTCACCCCCTTGCCCCCTCCCCCCCAATCTCATTTTGAGGCCAAACTGGGAGAAACTGGGACAGAGCAACTGGGACGCCCCGCC
>JAWMQZ010000408.1:0-11826 GCA_035584835.1 Tangara arthus | reverse complement strand
AATCAAGCCTTCTGATCATGGAGTCAAGGATCTCGTCTCTTCCTTCACCCAAGAACCCTTGTGACCACCGTCACATATCTTAAACTAAATTTAACTTCCTAAGCAGAAGAGTCACTTTCAAAGGTGGAATGCAGAGATCTTCAGAACTGTGCCAACACCACCTGACAGACTTTTGACTTTCACTCTTCTCTATGAGAGTCTATAGTTTTATTTTATTCTTAACTAACAAATGTATCAATGTTTTCACTGAATGCTGCAGCTCTCCATACACTGATGCTACTCAAAAGAAAAAAAGAAATATTACTCTAAACAAGAGGACTAATAGGAGTTAGTGTTATGTGACCTCCAATGCAAACTAATTTGTCAAGGAGAATTTACTAATTTGCTCTATTTGGAGATGAATACACAGAATTTAAGACATTTGTATACATGTTCTCAACACACTCTTACCTGATCATGAATGTCAACCATCACTGTGTTCTGCTGTGGCGAGTGACCAGCTGAGTGCAATATACGATGGGATATATTTGGAGGGTTAAAGGCTTGTGACTCTTCTATTGTTTGCTGCGGTTCATAGGAGATATGGTGAAAGCTTTCATCTTGGCTAACAGAACTGTGTCGAGACAGACGATCCCTTTTTGCTCTCTGATGATGAACAGGAGGACTAAACACACATAAAGAAAAGGTTGGAAGGTCATATTAAGAAAGATTTGTGGCATTTATAACTAGAAGCACAAAGAACTTGGTTTTGTTAGGCCAGGTATGTTAGCTTGTCATACAATTTCTCATCGAGAAAATTTCTGAAAGCCCTAGCCCTAGCACAGATACTTATTTCAGCATGAGTAGTTAAGCATGGCTTAATACAAGAGAGAAAACAGAAGCAGCATTTTTATAGAAATAATACTTACATAAAACTTATTAAAAATATATTTGAGTACTTGATTCACAGACTCACAGAATAGTTGGGGGTTGAAAGGGTTATCTGGAGGTCACCTAGTCAAATGCCCCTGCTTAAGCAGGGTCACCAAAAACCGTTTGCCCAAGACCATGTACACATGAATACGCCTAAGGAAGGAGACAGCACAATATTTTTGGGTAACTTGTTCCAGTGTTCAGTCACTCTCACAGAAAAAAGTTGTTTTCTGATTTTCAGATGGAACCTCCTGTGTTTAACTTTGTGTGCATTGCCCCTTGTCTTCTCACCAGGCACCACTGAAACAAAAGCCTGTCTCTGTCCTCTTTGCAGCCTCCCTTCAGATATTTATATAGATTACTAAAATGACCCCTGAGCCTTCTCTTCTCTAGGCTAAACAGTTCCACCTGTCTCAGGCTTTCCTCATATGGGAGATGCTCCATTCTCTTAAAAACATCCTTATGGCCCTTCTTTGAGCTCTCTCCAGTATATGATAGAATTATAGAACCACAGAATCTTTAAGGTTGGAAAAGACCTCAAAGACCAAGTCCAAACATCAACCCAGCACCATCACCACGTTCAACACTAAACCATGCCTCAAGTGCCATATCCACACATTTTTAAAACATTTCCAGGAATGGTGACTCCACCAATTCCATGGGCAACCTGTTCCAATGCTTGAAAGCCCTTTCTGTGAAGAATTTTTTCCTAATATCTCATCTAAACCTCCCCTGGTGCAACTTGGGGCCATTTCCCATCATCCTGTCAGTTGTTACCTGGGAAAAGAGACTGACACTCACTTCATTACAACCTCCTTTCAGGTAGTTGTAGAGAGTGATATGGTCTCCCCTCAACCTCATTTTCTCCAGGATAAACAACCCCAGCTCCCTCAACCACTCCTCACAGACTTGTGCTCCAGACCTTTCACCAACTTCATTGCCCTTCTTTGGACTCACTCCAGTGCCTAAATGTCTGTCTTAAAGTGAACCAAACTGAACACAGTATTCGAGCTGCGGCCTCACCAGTGCTGAGTACCGGGGAACAATCACCTCAACCTGCTGGCTACACTGTTTCTGATACAAAACCGGATGACACTGGCCTTCTTGACCATCTGGGCACACTGCTGGCTCATGTTCAGCTTCTGTCAACCAGCACTCCCATGTCTTTTCTGCAGGCAGTATTCCAGCCAGTTTTCCCCAAGCCTGTAGGGCTACATGGGGTTGATGTGACCCAAGTGCAGGACCTGGCATTTGGCCTTGGTGAACTTCACATGATTGGCCTGAGCCCATCAATCCAGCCTGTCCAGATCCCTCTGCAGAACCTTCCTACCCTCAAGCAGATTGACATTCCCACCGAACTTGGTGTCATCTGCAAACTTACTGAGGGTGCACTTGATCCCTTTGTCCAGGTCATTGATGAAGAAATTAAATAGATCTGGTCCAAATACTAAGCCCTGGAGATCATATGTAACCAGCTGTCAACTGGATGTAACTCCATTCACCACCACTGTGGGCCCAGCCATCCAGCTGTTTTTTTACCCAGCAAACAGTACACCCAGTAAGAACCTGAATGAGAGATACAGGACTCCAGGCAACTCTTCAAAATGCAGTTTATTGTACCCAAGATGTTGCAACATTCCAGGGTCCTGGGTGACAGAGTCTGTGCCTACAGGAAAGGGTCCAGTAGAGGGGGTTGGAGCATTCAAACTGTAAGCATGAGCAAAGGCACCTGTGCTGAAGCAAGCAGATCTTGAAATAGCTGTGATATTGCAGATGTTAAAGTAGCTGTGATGTGATCAAACGAAAAGTTTAAACAGGGAGAGAGAAAAGTGATGAAGGCCCTTTGCCCCCAGGGGAGAAGAGGAATATTTTTGTTCCCAGAGATGAAGATGATTTCAGAGAGGTGTGAAGAGAACCTTTACTTCTGAAGAGCTCATCCTTAAAAGGGTACCCCATTAGCTAAAGATTGAGCCCTCGAAAAAAGTTGTGGGGAAAGCTGTAAGTCGAGGGGAGGGACTTTCACATAGTGACAGATTTCCATCTCCTGGGCAGCTGTTTCACTGTGACATTGAAGCCACGAGAGAATTGTTTCTTGTGGAGAAGTCTCCATGACATGGCAGGAGAGACTGTTCTCCCTAAGTAAACTGAAGAAAGACTATTTTAGAGGTGGTAAACTGACTGAAGGTTCCAAGTTTTGTCTCTTTACGTTGTCAGTGAAAAAAAAAAAAAAGTGGGGAGAGGTGTTCTGAAAGTTTATTCTGATTCTTATTATTCTTCTTTTAATTCTGTTAGTAAAGTTTTCTTTACACTCTTTAAAGTTTTGAGCCTGCTTTTGCTCTTTTCCTAATCCTTATCTCACAGCAGAAAATGAATAAATAATTTTAGTGGGTGCACTGGCATTTGGCCAGTGCTCAACCTATCACATTAATTGGTGCCGTAGCTCAAATTGGCACACAAAACCACTGCACCCTACACAACATCAGGACTGATGCTGACAGATGGAGTACACCTGTCTCAAAGGGAGAAAAGGATCTTTTCACAGGAGTTAGCAGGACTTCTTGAAAGAGCTTTAAACTAGATCTAAAGAGGGAAAGGATTAAAATCAGGGTTGCTAGAGATAAGTCAGGGGGGCATGCCGATGCTTGAGGGACGGTATGCTAGCAAGGTCCTTCAGTCTGCCATCTCAGTGGGGGTAGAGGATGGCGATCCACTGTCGCTGTTGACCTCATTTCAGAGAGACAAGACACACTGTCAAGAAGCAAAAAATGCTAAAACTTTATTTTATACATCCCTTTATATAGAGTTTTATAAACCCTCCTGTGTCTATCTTCTATTGGTTGGTACCAAGCTGTTACCCTGTAGTAATTGGTCAGTCTTGGACAAGGTGTCTACATGCAAGAAAGGATTGTTTGTAAGATATTGTTTTTATTCTTAAAGCTGAGAAGGTTGGGATTGTTGAAACAGGTGCAGAAAAACAGTCCTAATCTGTAGAATTCTTTCGCAGGGAAATAAGTTGTTTTTCGCTGTTGCAGACCTGTTTTCATGAAGAGCTGTTAGCTTTCCCACGGCTATGTTGAACTAGGATTCAGTTAGCGAGGCCTTATACAGGCCTGTTGTTTGCCACCACAATCCACAAAGCAGCAAAGACACAAGGGTTATTGATGTGTTAGAAACCATGGAAGTGTCTAAGAACAGACACATAGGAATTAGCGCTTCTTCCCCCAAAAGGTAGAAGGATTAATAATCCAACTGAAGTGCATTTACAGCAATGCACACAGCATGGGCAACAAACGGGAGGAGCTAGAAACCATTGTACAGCTGGAAAACTATGATATAGCTGCCATCATAGAAATATGGTGGGATGACTTGGACAACTGGAATGCTGCAATGGATGGCTAAAAACTCTTTAGAAGGGACAAGCAAGGGAGGAGTGGCATTGAGGTAGCCCTGTATGTCATGGGATGTTTTGATTGTCTAGAGATGGTATGAAAGAGTCCTGTCTATGGAAAACAATCAGGGGAGAGGCCAACAAGGCAGATATCGTGATGGGAGTCTGTTATAACCCCACCCAATCAAGATGAAGAGGCAGATGAAATTTTCTATAAGCAGCTGGGAGAAGTCTCATGATTGTTGGCCCTTATTCTCATGGGGGGCTTCAACTTACCAGATATCTGCTGGAAATAGAATACAGTGGAGAGGAAACAGTCCAGAAGGTTCTTGGAGTGTGTGGAAGAGAACTTTCTGACACAGTTGGTGAGTCAGACAACTAGGAGAGGTGCCCCACTGGACTTGTTTGTAAGCAGAGAAGGACTTGTGGATGATATGATGATTGGAGGCTCTTTTGGGCATAGTGATCATTAAATGATGGAGTTTTCAATTCTCAGAGAAGTAAGGAGGGGGGTTAGCATAACATCAGTTTGCTGATGATACAAAACTGGCAGGAGTGGCTGATACCCTAGAAGACTGTGATGCCATCCAGCGGGACTTGGATGGGCTGGAGAGTTGGATGAAGAGAAACCTAATGAAGTTCAACAAAGGCAAGTGTAGGGTCCTGCACCTGGGGAGGAATAACCCCATGCATCAGTAGAGCCTAGAGGTTAACTTGCTGGAAAGCAGCTCTGCAGAGAAGGACCTGAGGGTCTTGGTGGGCAAGTTAAACATGAGCCAGCAATGTACCCTTGTGGCTAAGAAGGCCAATGGTATCCTGGGATGCATTAGAAAGACTATGGTCAGCAAGTTGAGAGAGGTTATCCTCCTCCTCTACTCAGCCTTTGTGAGGCTGTGTCCAGCTCTGGACTCCCCAGTTGAAGAAAGACAATAAACTACAGGAAAGGGTCCAGTAGAGGGCTATAAAGATGATTAGGGGACTGGAGCATCTCTCCCATGAGGAAAGGCTGAGACCTGGGCCTGTTTAGCCCAGAGAAGACTGAGAAGACATATATCAATGTATATAAGTATTTGAAGGGAGGATGTCAAGAAGATGAAACCAAACTCTTTTCAGTGATGCTGAGAGACAGGACAACAGGCAACAGGCACAAACTGAAACACAGCAAGGTTCATCTGAATATGAGGGAAAGCTTCTTTACTTTGAGGGTGACAGAGCACTGGAACAGGCTTTTAAGAGAGGTTGTGGAGTTTCCTTCTCTGGAGATATTTTAAATCCCCCCTGGATACCATACTGTGCATCTTGCTTTAGGTGAACTTGCTTTAGCAGGGAGATTGGACCAGATGATCTCCCTTCTAACCCAAAGCATTCTGTGACTGTGATTCTGTGAACTGCTACCAAGGACATGCAGAGGGAAAACTTCAGCCTGTTTAGGAACCTGGTTAGCAGAGTCCCTTGGGAGGCAGTCCTGAAGGGCAAAGAAGTTCAGGAAGGCTGGACATTTTTCAAGAAGGAGGATTTTAAAAGCACAGAAGCTATACCTATGTGTCAATACTAAACCATTGAAGAAGAACTTGGCTGAACAGAGACCTTTGGCTTCTCTTTGGTTGTAGAGGTAGACAACTCAGGAGGAGTATGTCATGAGGTTATGCAGGAAGAAAGCCAAAGCCCAGCTAGAACTTAATCTGGGTACTTGCTCTAGGGTGACGTTATGATGCTTGTATCCCCAATCACCTGTTTTGTTTATGCTAGATATTATATTCTGTACCTTCAAGACTGGTTCTGAGAGCGAAGGTGAGGAGAAGAAGAAGCGTGGAGTTTGTTATCAGACTGCACTCCTCCACATTCTGCCCTGGGACTGTGTTGTCTGGGCACGGACAGAGCAAACCAGAGTGCTCCTTTGCTTTTTAGTTAGTTTATCTAGCTGAGGCAGAGAAGTTTTCCCTGGACTGTTTTTTTCTTTCGCTTTTCTTGGAACCGTTCGAACCTGCTCCGGATTGGGACTCAGGGAGCACTGAGAGCTTGCACTTTGTAGCCTACCAGGGCCTACTCTGGGCAGCAGCCTTTCCCAGTGCTGGAGGGACTGATAACAGAGCGACCACCCACAGGAGAGACTCTTTGAATTTGTCATCTCTTCAGAACGGTGAATGACTTTTGTCATCTGGTATTGTTAATTTTTTATGCTGGGGAGTGCTTTGCCTGTTAAATAAACAGTTTTTTTCCACTTCTCTCTGAGGAAATTTTTTTCCTGAACCAGTTGGGGGGAGGGGCTGTGTGAGTTTGCTTTCTGGGGGGGCCCGTTTTGGAAGGTTTTCTCCCAAATTTGCCCTAAACCAGGACAGTACTGCCATAAAAAGCAATAAAAAATGTTTCTATAAATATATTGACAGAAAAAGGAGGGCTAAGGAGAATCTTTATTCTTTAATGGATGTGAAGGGAACATTGTGACAAAGGGTGAGGAAAAGGCTGAGATACTTAATGCCTTCTTTCCCTCAATCCCCTGAGCTGGAAGACAGGGACGGGGAGCAGAATGAAGTCCCCATAATCAAAGGGGAAATGGTCAGCAATTTGCTACACTAGTTAGACACACACAAGTCTATGGGGCAGGATGGGTTCCACCAAAGGGTACTGAGGGAGCTGGTGGAAATGCTCACTAAGCCACTGTCTTGGTTTGAAAGAGGTGTGTAAGAGCCGTAACGAGAGATGCGGGACTTCAGGCAGCTCTTCAAAATGCAGTTTATTGTACCCAAGATGTTGCAACATTCCAGGGTCCTGGGTGACAGAGCCTGTGCCTACAGCTGTCAGCTCCAGCTGTAGACAAGTCTGAAGACCCTTTAGTTTTGGTTACATTGCATTATATACTTTTCTTTTCTGAGCATCTTAATACATAAGAACCAATCAATACCTTTACTTTTACCTATAGCCTATCATAACTACTATAATTACCATATTATGGTTAATACTATCCAATCACATGAGTTAGTATGTTACAGTTTAGGCTTAAAGTTGTTTTTCAGTTTTTTTTGCAGTGGAAAATTCTGAGACCTTTTTTCTACTTGCCACATCGGCAGTCTTGTTCTCCAGTGTTATCTTTCTGCTTGGTCAAAACATCTTTTTGTTAGTGTTCGGCTTATCCTTTGCTCTAAGCCATAAAACCTCTTTCCATCTCAACATAACCTTTGCCCTCTTAGTCGTCCAGCAAGACTGGCTCAGCAAACCTCAGTCTACACTTCTATTATTCTTCTATATGAAAACTTGCTTCCATCTCTATTTCGTTCTCAGATTCTACATTCAGAGTTCTTTCTGCCAAGCATACATACCTGTTAAACTTTCTTGTCAAACTTTCATCCTTCACAACAACACCCCTCCACTCCATGGAAAGCCAGTTACTCCATGAGAATGCTTTGGGAGACTGCTTCAAATCTTTACTAAAATTTAGGTGGATAACACCCAAAGCCTTTTTCTTCATCCACTAAACAGGTCACTGTCTTAGGAGATCAAGTTAGTCAAGCAGGACCTGCCTTTCCTAAACCCATGCTGCTTGGGCCTGATCCCCTGGTTGTCCTGCAGCTGTTGAATGATGGCGACTCAAGATGATCTGTTCCATAACCTTCTCCAGCACTAAGGCCAGAATGACAGGCTTGTTGTTCCCCAGATTCTCCTTCTGACTCTTTTTACAGATAGGCATCACATTTGCTAAATTCTAGTCACCTGGGACCTCCCTAGTTGACCCAGTGTTTTGACCCTTCTAATTTTCTCATTATAGCCCTGTAGTCCTCCTGAAGTGCCTGCTCCTTTCTCCAGAGGTGATAAACTCTCTTTTTCTCCCTGAGTTCCAGCAAAAGCTCTCTGTACTGCCAGGCCTGTCTTCTTCCCCACCTGCTTGTCTTTGGGCACATGGGGAGGGCCTGCTCCTGTATCTTTAAGAGTTCCTTCTTGGAGAGTGTCTAGCCTCCCAAGGGACTCTTTCAACCAGTCTTCTAAACAGACCAAAGAGGAAGCCTTGGAAGCTCATTATGGCAGTTCTGATGACCCTCCCTCCTTACTTCTCTGAGAACTGAAAACTGTCATTTCATGTTTGCACTGCTCAAGACCGTGTCCATGATGCCTTAAGTTTTAGCTGTCATATTTTTCAGATTCTGTCCTGCCTAGGTGTGTACCTCTGAGCTTCATATTACGTGTCAGTAAGTTCTCTTCACAGGTTAGGCAGACAAAACAATCCTTTTCCAGCTTGAGACCAAGTACAACTGTTACAAGCTTCAGGCCCAAAAAGCATAAACGATGAAGAAGAGGGCAAACAAGGAGGATGGAACTTCATAACCAGAAGCTATAATTGGACAATTAACCCCAATATGCAAATGGACCAAAACTTATAAAATTGTGAAACCTCATGGCCAATGGTCCATTTTGTGACCATTTTGGGTCTATCTTGGGTGTAGCCATGGCCAAGCTCTTGTACTACTCAAGGTGTTTAATAAATGCCTACTTTATTCTTTTAACTCTGTCTGGTCTCTGTTCCAGGTCAGCCTTCTCAAGGCATCATCCGACCATCACATCACCAACCAGTCCTTCTCTGTTCACAAACAACAGGTCCAGTGGGGCATCTCCCCTGGTTGGCTCCCTCACCAGCTGTGTCAGGAAGTTCTCTTCCACACACTCTAGGAACCTCCTGGACTGTTCTCCCTCAGTTGTGTTGTATTTCCAGCAGACATCTGGCAAGTTGAAGTCCCCACGAGAACAAAGGATAGCAATTGTGAGACCAAAGAGTAATGCCATATCATATGACATTGTGGTCAGCAATAAAAACAAAAAGAAAGAGCAGTACAGGGGGAAAGGAATTCATTATTAAGGCATGTGTCTTCCAAAGCAACTTCTATGAGTACTGAGGCCCTACTTCCCAGGAGGTGACTGGACATCACCTGCTCATGAGAAGTAAAGAATAATTTGCTTGTGTGTTTCTTTTGCTTCCACACATAGCCTTTTTGTTTCTTTATTAATCTGCCTTTATCTTAGCATGCACGTTTTTCATCTGATTTTCTCCTCTGCCTGTCCCACTGACGTGAGTGATAAAGAAGTTTGGTGGGCACCTGGAGGCCAGTTAAGGTTAACTCACCACACTCATTGCTCATCTTTCTTCTGCCTCAGTAAAGCTTTGTTTTATAACGTGTTGTCAGACTTCATTACTGTTCAGACCACAACCTGCTGGCAACACTCCTCCTAATGTAGCCCAAGTTAGTATTGGTCTTCTTCAGTAGGAGTGGCTGAGGGAGTTGGGGTTGTTTAGTCCGGAGAAAAGGAGACTCAGGGAAGACCTTATTGCTCTCTACAACTACCTGAAAGGAAGTTGTAGTGAAGTGGGGGTTGGCCTCTTCTCCCAGGCAACTAGTATCAGGACAAGAGGACATAGCCTCAAGCTGTGCCAGGGGAGGTTCAGGTTGGACATCAGGAGGAATTTCTTCATGTAAAGGTTTGTTAAACATTGGAATGGACCATCCGCAGAGGTGTGGAGTCATCATCCCCAGAGGTTTTCAAGAAACAGGAAATGACAGTGTCATGGTTAGCTGACAAGGTAGTGATCAGTCAAAGGTTAGACTCGATCTCAGAGGTCTTTTGCAACCTAAATGATTTTGTGATTCTGTGATTGATTACAAGGGTGCATTGCTGGCTCATGTTCATCTTGGTGTCCACCATGTCCCCCAGGACATTTTCTGCAACATTCTACTGAGCTGCTTTCCAGCTCTTCAGCTCCCAGTAGGTACAAGTGCGTGGGGTTATTCATCCCCAGGTGTAGGATTTTGCACTACCCCCTTTGTCCTGGTTTAAAAGGACAGATGTCTTCCAAGGAAGGTAGGAACCTTCCTCTAATGCAAAAAAAAAAATTACCCCCTTCCCTCCAAATTAGCATAACTTTGAAATTACGGGGGTTTCAGGCAAAGATATGGGAAAAGTAATATCAGTTCTTTACTAAAAAAAAATATATATATATATATATATAACGACAAAAAGTAAAAAACTAACATCAACAACAAAAAACACAGAAACCCCCCAAAGAACCCTGTTCCTGCCTGTCAAGCACTTTCCCTTTTTGGTGTAGTTACAACCAAAACTGGCAGGGGGCACGATTGGTTTGAGTTGAGGCAGAGGTTGCACTGACTCCTCCATAGCTCCAGGGGACACTGTAGGCTCGTGTCAAGACAGAGGAGTGCAGTGACTTCCCATGACTTCAGGGAGTGCAACAATCCAAGCCCTGAGCTTTCCCAGGGGTTAATGGTGGCCCTGGGAAGAGAGAGAAGATGGAGGGAAAAGAGGGTTGCTCGGTTTCCCTGTGCCCTCACGTGTCTAGTGAAAATATTCTGGCAATGGCAGCGCCAATGAGGTTACAGTCCACCAGCAGCGGGGAAGGTGCCCTTCTCTCTCTCAGGAGAGACAAGGTGGGGGTCTCCACCGGTGTCATAGTTTGACATGGGAGGAATTTAGGGAAGTGAGGGTGGGTGCTGCAGAGAAAGTCCCAGTCCTTCAACATGTCACTGTAAGCAGCAGGTTACCAATAGGTAGTGAAGAGAAACTGCACAGCAGCGCCGAACCCCCTTGTTATGGGAAACTAGAAGTTTGTTCATTAAACACAGACAATAACCATAGTTTGCAAACCTTGTTTAACAGGAAGAGCACAAACCCACGATAAGCACAGTAGGAAGTCCCACACAGATAAGAATCGCGCTCGCTTGCAAAATACAGAAAGGTCGGCTAAGAGGCAGCGAGGAAGACTCCGAGCCTTCAGCCCATGACCACCAGGAGGCAGGAAAAGACCCCCTAGCAACAACCCAAAGCAGGCGCACAACGCAGGAACAGAGGACACGTATGCAGAAGAAGGAGCGGATAAAAGACGGACTCAGGGGGGTGGAGGTTGCGCACCTTGGGGAGCGGAGACTCCCGGCCGCCCAGCGCTGTACCTTGCTTATCACTGCTTGCTAAATAAAGCAATTTATACTCTGATCGAATTGGCTCGGAGAATTCTTGATTGGCTTAGAGAATTCACAAACCTTACTTATAACACTAGGATGTCCTCTCTTACTTCATGGCTCTGAGTCGCTTGAGCTGCTGGTCCCATCTTAAACATGCTCTGCACACGCACAGACTCACCCCCCTTGTCCCCTTGTGCCCTCCCAGTTCTGGTGGATGGGTGTCCTGGATTGCCAAGCAAATTGTATTGTATTTGCCATCTGTATGGCAGTTGCCTTCTCTTAAGTGGGCAGTTGTTCTTATCTCTTCCACAAACCAATCCTCCCTCTGGGAACACATCTGCTGATAACAGGCTATCGAATGTCACTGCATGACTGATAAGAACTATAGCATTCCATTGTGAGATGTTCTGCCCAGAGGGAGAGCCAAGCATTCCTACCCGGATATAATATTGAGATTCTGGAACACCAGTATGGCTTCTCCACTGGATTCTCCCAGAGGAACAGCTGCCTCTTTCCACTGGATCTTCAGAGGAAGACTACACCCTTCTACAGGATCACTGCTTCAAC
>JAWMQZ010000407.1:0-11886 GCA_035584835.1 Tangara arthus | reverse complement strand
GCCATGTCCTCGATTTTGTCATACTTGGGAGGGTTCATGGAGAAGATTTGATCTTCTT
Organism: Tangara arthus; assembly: GCA_035584835.1. Taxonomy (NCBI): domain Eukaryota; kingdom Metazoa; phylum Chordata; class Aves; order Passeriformes; family Thraupidae; genus Tangara; species Tangara arthus. The sequence goes on along the minus strand of JAWMQZ010000407.1, from coordinate 11,828 downwards.
TCACAGTCAGGGTCTGCCAAGAAAACAGAAAGATCCACATGTGTCACCTAAAAGCTCAAAGTGGGGATCAAATTTTGTTCTTCAGCCTTGTTTTTGACTCACCTCTCCCCCTTCAGTCTTGACAGTGACTTTGCCCGATTCCCTGCTCTCAATTTTGCCTTTCACAAAGGATTCTTTAGGATGAACCACGAAGACAGATGACTTGGCATCGAAAGGTTTGTTCTGAGCCTCAATTCTCTCCTTCTCCGATTTTCGGAGGTAAGGAGCTGCCTCCCCAAAACAAGCTAACTCAGCATCTGCAGAGGCCATGGCTGCAGTTTACTGAAGGCACATCAGCAAAGAACCCTGTGGAAGAAAAGAAATGTAGCATGAATAGATCATACTTGTATCTTGCTTGCAAGGACAGCTTTTCTAATGCTTTAAAATTGAGCACTTACTAGAATTGCTAAAACTACCAAAAGTTGCCTTCCTTGTGTTTCATGATTTAAACCCAGAAAAGAAAAATATTGTTTCTTCCCTACAAAATGTATAATAACCTTGTAAAAATTTCTTTTATTTGTATATTTATGGTACAGATTTTACTTTGCCTTTATGGATTGTAGTGTCATATTTGAGAATATGAAATATGTTAAAGGAACCTTTTATTCTAGTATAAAATAATTTTTAAAAGTATAGATAGAATAAATCCTATAGCCTTAAAAGCAGATGGAGAAACTTAGTTGGAAACCAGTTTCAAAGGAAAAAAATATATATGCATAATATGCAATAATGGGAATACCTAGTAGCTAGATCCAGTACACTTACCTTGAAACTTTTCTAGTAGACAGGGCAGAGCACTGCAAAGACTCTTTTATAGAGTCTGGTTGGCAGGTGCTCTGCATTCTTCCCCTTTCTTCGGTCAAAACATTTTTTGGCAAACATTCTTTGGCAAGGCATTGTCTGGCAAACTGAACGAATGGCATAGTAATTTGATTTAATAAGATATATTTAGAAATGTTTTGTATCTTACCAATGCTGTGAATGTATTGACTAAAAATAATTTGTCTAGAGACATAAGGACAGAAGTTCAGTTAGTCGAGGCATTTGGAAAATTTGGATGTAGGACCAGTGAGCTATACTGCTTCCAATGATTTCTTCATGTACTGAAGGCAGATTTTTATTGCATGACTGTGGTGTTACTCTGACACATCCTCAGTCCAGCATTTCCATCGCATCACAAATATCACTGTCACTGAAGCTCCTTGAAACACGCTCTTCTCCTGGTCATGGGCATTTCGATAGTTATAAGAGCTCAGTGGGTAAAGCTCGATGAAGAGCAGAGGGCAAGATCAGTAAATGTGATCCAAGGAGATATCCAACATCAAGCACTGGTGTGGGCATGAAAAGCTTTTTCCAAGGATGATCATGCAACTTTCTGGAGTCCAAAACCAGAGCTCAGCCCTGGGCACCCTGTGCAGGGCAGGCGGAAGCTGTTGGAAATGCCCTCTGCCCTGAACAGGAGGAGCTCAGAAACAATCTGTGTAAAACTGTGAGTGCAGGGGGGGCATCAGAAGTCCTGTGTTTGCACAATCTCTGACTTCCACAGACATACAGAACTTAGAGGACAGATCAGAGAATGTTTTGGTTTGGAAGAAACCTTAAAACAATCATCTAGTGCAACACCACTGCTGTGGGTAGGAATTTTGACTCGGTCAGGTTGCTCAAAGCCCCATTCAACCTGAGCTTGCACATTTCCAATGATTCTCCCTTATTCTGGGGTCTGTCTCTCACTGGGCTCTTCTTAAAAATGTCACTCTTATATCCAACCAGGATCTATCTTCCCTCCAGTGTGTTGACTGCAGTACATGGCTTGGTGTTATCAGCAAACTTGCTGACAGTGCCCTCAATCCCACTCTCCATGCTCTTGATAAATGTGTTAAAATATAATGCTGGTTTCAAAACAACCTGCTGGGGGACATAACTTGTTACTGGTCTCCACCTGAAATTCAAGCCATTGACCACTGTGGGTTCGTGTGTGATCATCCAGCCAATGTACCATAGCATATTTTCCAGAAGGATCTGCTCCATGATCTTGCCATGCAGAGAGGTGAACCTGGCCAGCCTGTAGTTCCCTGGGTCTTTCTTTTGCCCCTTTTTAAAAACGGGGATTTTTCTGTCAGTGGAACTTCATCAGACAACCACAACTTGTCAAGTGTGATGGATAGTGGCTTAACCACTTCATCTGCCAGTTCCCTCAGGATCTGGGGATGCATCCATCAGGACAACTCCCTCATCTCTCCTTCCTTGACTCTCCCTTCCAGATATTTCATAGCTGTCAGTCACACCACATGCCAATCACACAGTCCATCCCAACAAGTTTCTGTGCTAGCAGTCAGGCCATAGTGCCCGTCTGCGCAGTGGCTACCAGCTCCTTCTGCCTGTTGCCCACAGTGTTGCACTGATGGAGAAGCACTTCATCTGGGCTATCAGCCAAATGTCCTTGTTGGAGGAATTTGTCCTTATTCCCTAAGACAATCCACTGGTTTGGTCACTAATTCATTCCCAACTTTGACTCAAGGACAACACAGGGTCAAAGCAGGTGTGCTGAGTACAGAACCATCAGGTAGGCTGCCTTGTCAGCAACTGAAACACAAGAGAGACAAAGAAAAAATTGGTCATTGGACAAGATTTGGAATTTGTGTGTGTGTGTGTGTGGGAAATGCCATTAATGACCAAAATTCTTGATTACAAACCTTTTAATCTAATGTCACAACAAACATTGAATACAGAAAAGCTACAAAAGCCAATATTGGTATTTTCTGAACATAGTTATCAGTAAGAAAACTTTCCTTGGATATTTTAACTAAATTTATAAACCAAATTACTTATTTTAATAATTTTCACTTTAAAAATTCATTAAGATTTCTTCTCCAGAGTTGGCTCTGCCATATTTAGACTTCTCCTAATGGCAGTACAGACCATGGCCTTTGGAATATAAGAGCTTTATTAGATTATGACTATGTATGAAACTAGAGAGACTTTTTCTTCTAAAAACCTTGTCAAAACCCTGCAAATCAAATGGAAAAATGCATTAAAGTATCCCATCAAAAAGCAAACTGAAGGACTACCATTTAGTAAGAGGCCAGGGGTCAGACAATCAGTTTCATATATACTGAAGGAAATATTATTTAGTTTTCACATTATAAACTAATAGCTTTTTTTCCTGTCTGAAAAAAAAGTATTTCTCAAAACTGATCTCTCTATTAGAAGGTTAGTTGCTAAGGATTTTCTGTGCCATCTGGCAAAAACCTGCAACTGATTGTAAGTAAATCCAAGGTGATGTTACTGAAAATAGAAAAGCAGAAAACTATTGCAGCTTACATTCCCTCATGGACAATCTATGAACTCTTGAAGTATAGCTCACATAATAGAGCACTTGAGGTGATTTCTGGAATCTTGAGATACATACCAATGGATAGAAAGATATTATAATGATAAATATGAAGGTATATTATATTTAAAGGATATTAAATTAAGTTTCCCTAAAAGATGAGATATAAAAGACATTCTGCATGTCCCTAAAATTAAAAATTAGTTGCAAATTATAATGGTTTTTACATGTACCATGTAAGATTTTAGCAGTTAAAAATCACAGCATCCCCATGTCTGTAAAAATAAGGAAGTGTTTTGCTTTGAGCAAAAGGATGAAATTTATGATGAATAGAATTCAGACAGAGGAAGTATGTAACAACTCGTACTTGAAACAATGAGAGAAGAGTGAGGGATGTCTGATGCTTCTAGGGTGACAGCTGGGGGTTCTCTCCCCTCACATGTGGAACTGAAAATCTTTGCTTTTACAGCAGCAAATGACAAAGCCAGTCTACTCATCAGAGCACTTTTGGGGCTTTTTCTATTGTGCTGTGCAGGATGTGGACCCAGCCTTGCAACAGGCAAGAGTGAGACACACGGCCAGGCAGCTATTGGGCTGCTAGTCCTTAGGAAAGAGTGTACTGAAAGCAGCAGCGATGCCTTAACACTGAAAGAAAAATTAAACAGATCCTGCCCACCACTGTTTCTCGGTTCTGCTACTGTCAGTGCAGGGCTGGACCCTGCTCCAGCTGAGAGCAAAGCATGGCACAGTCAAAAAGAGGAGAGGGAGAGTGAGTCTGTGTCCAGACCCTGGACACAGAATATCCTGCTCAGCAATGTGGGGTGGGCAAGTTATTGCAGGGCTGACATTTCCCCTGAAGAAGAGACTGAAGCATGCTGAAAATAGAACCAACTTGAGAAAGACATCAAGCAGCTGACTCACTGTCTGCCAGCCCTTAGGATATGACTTCTTCTATCTCAGACTCTGTGTTAGCAGGCAGAGAGAAAGAGAGAGAATACTTAGGAAGAAGTAAAAGTATGTACATACACAGATTTCCAGCCTATGGCCTGGCATAATCTCACAATTTTAAATTTACATTGTAAACTGGAGACTAGAGTTTATAACATTCTAGTGTGGAAAACTTTTCACAGCCTGGAAGAATGCTATTTTCTTCATTACTTTTATCCATGTTTCAATACCTTTATTAATGAGTTTCTTCTGTGGAAAAAAGCCCCATGGTCCTTGTTCTGGTGTCAGAACCTATCGCCAAAAATAAACCAAAGAAAAGAATGATCAGATCTTCATATAATTCTTATCCATTCTGTTATGCAGCTTGAAAAAACTGATTGAAAATGAGCACTGCTGACTTCTCACATTTGGCAAGGAAGGCCTTTTCATCCTGTCTAGGTTGAACCTTATTAAAACCAGATTGCCCTGTGGCAGCCAGCAGAGTCCACTGTAGAAGAAAATAAACTGTGAGGTCCCATTTCCCCTTTCACTATGGTGCAGCAGTGAAATTATGTTCGATTTATAATTTTTATATGCTCATCAACTATCTCTTGCAGTCTCATTAGTTTTTACTTTTTCACTAGTTTCCCAGTACAATCTGAAATTTCAAACATGTCTTCAGGATGTTTGTTTATCCAGTAGGGCATCTATTCAGTGGACAGTAGATGAAGAAGTATTCATTTATAGATTCACAAAGAAACTTTCACATGTTAGGTAGCATCATGCCTCACTGAGATTGTGACTCGGGAGTTTTGAGTCCAGGAACTTTTCCTGAAGATTGGCTGCTATGACATTTATTTCCAACTGACTGTATCTTTGAGGATAATTCATTCAAGTCAATAAGCATCAGTGGATTCCAATGTAACACTGATTATACTTATATGATGGACATGTCCTCCGATCTAGGCCTTGTGAGGTTTTACTGCTTACAGAATGGCATTTCATGGGAAAGATGCAGTAGAGATTCAGGGGGATAACAAGATGCATTGCAGAGTGAAATTGGGTCTTGATAAGTAATCACTACCACCACTAGATGAAGATTAAAAGCATGACTCCAACGTCTTACTTATTTCCCTAAAAACATAAAGCTCATAGGATAAAGTGAACAGCTCCTGCTAGTGAGCCCTGGGAGGCTGGACAGAGCTCAGAGATGCTCAGCTTCTCTTCCAGCTGGAAACCTCCTGCTGTGGGTCAAGGACCTGGAGAGCGGGCTCAGGTGCCCTACACAAACAGCTGTGTCTCCTTGTGCTTGGGGACAGGTCATTGCAGCTCCTCCTCAGGTAACTGGGGTCCCTGATGCCCTGATTGGGAACTGGGAGGTGCTCAGGGCCATGGGAGGGACCAGGAATGAGCAGGATCTGCATGGATGTGCGGGTTCCCTGGCAGACCATGGCCCATGTAAGCTAAGCTCAGACACAGCTGGGAGAGCAGAGGAGCAGTGAGCCTGTCCCATCCTGTGCCTGGGCAGGGGGTCACTGCAAGGGACGCGCCTCCAAGGACATGTCGAAGTCAGGTGGGTGAGGGTGAGAAGAATGAGAGCACTCATCAGTGGGGAAACTGAGATGGGGTAATGCAGGATAGGGGATGTAAAGAGAGGAGGGACAGGCAGTGGAGAGAGAAGATGCAGTAATGTGAGTGCATTGTAAATGAGAAGTTGATGTAGCAAAAGTCTTGCTGGAATGGAAAGGGCTTGAGATCTGCTCGCACTCCTATAGGAATCCAGGAGACAAACTCACTACATCATCATTCACTTTAGAATGTGCTAACACTTTTCAACATTTCTTTTTCAGTCTCAAAGAGCAAAAATCTCAAGAGGAGCTTCATACTTTGGAGATGAAAATCAAGAATTGTGATGAAATCCTTTTAATTAATTGTCTCCCTTCTCATTTTAGAAATAGCTTCATTTCAGTAGGCTGAACCAAGAAAACAAAATTAATCCAAATGCTACACCTGGAACACATGTACATACTTATTGTTGCCAAAAAAAGGTTAATATCACATAGATTTGGAAAATAGACCTGGTTACTAGAATAGTTTTATCTTCTAATGAGAAGCCTTTAGCTATAGGAATGAAATTATCAACATGCAAGAAAAGACATTGTCTCATATACTGACTTGATCCAAAATGCAAAGATAAACACCCAGGTTTCTTGCTAAAAAATTGAATATGTGCAATACTTTTTACTGTTTCGTGTTAGTTTTACATTAATCTAGAAGGAAAATTCCCAATGGGAATTGCAGCTTGCAAATGCAATAGGATTTGCAGCTTGCAAATGCTATTCTCAGCTATGCTGTTAATATTTTTAAAACATGCCAGGAGGGACCTTTTTGCCTACGAATCCTTAATGACTGATAAGGAATGTGTAGCCTCTTACTGAAGATCCCTGGGTAAAGTAAGACCTCTCAGGAATGCTGGCATGAAACAAGGAGAAATGCCAGAACATTAATTCTCTGGTGCAAGCTTCTCACTATGACACTTTTGCTAAGATGTGGCTGAACACTGGATCCTGGAGATGGTAAGAATGAATTTTACATTGAATTTCTATTGAAAGATAGGTATTCTGTTGAATTAAATTAAATATGTTGAGTACTTTCTCTGGTTTCTGCATATTTAATCTGGGTAATTTTTTACTTGGGTAAGATTAGTCCTTCAGAGACTTGAGCTATCATTCCAGATAAGCAGTGATAAAATGGATGGATAGAAAAAGAGTTGGGGATTATGTCTAGCAAAAAACCAGTGATGAGCCTAACAAAGAAGAGATTAACTAACCTGGTTACTGGTACTTTGGGCCAGTTACTGGCTTGGCCATTGCAAGAACAGAATGTGAGAGATCTGACCTTTGTGCCTGCACTGCTTAGAACATCCTTGTATCTCAGGGTAGCTATGAATGGACTGAGATGGCTTTGAGCTCTTCTGATCCTGCCCCTTCCTTTGGAGATTCATTTCTGCAATGCTTAATGCAGTCATTAGCTAATCTCACAGCAGGGAAAACATGTGAGACTTCTGAAGTTTCAACAGTATATTTTAAACCTAGGAATGTCTTTATTTTGCTTGGTAAGACCTAAGTGTCTGCCCACTGAGGAAAAGTAAGTCTTGCAAAGAAAAGTGAAGAGGGAGGGCAAAACCAGCTTGAGATTAGTGACAGTTGACTCACGGAATTTTTAGACTTAATGATAAACTGCTTTCTGTGTGCGTGAGATTTCTATGGTTACTCAAATTCCTCCCATCTTCACAGCATATGCCAGAGAAACATGAGCAGCAGGTTCTGGATGAGGAGGTGACATTCAGGATGCCCTTTCCATCACATGCCAGAGTAGCTGAAGATCTTCAGTTACCAAACAGGTGAGTGAGGTGGACAGGCTCTGATGGCAATGGAAGGAGAAGGAAAAGGCAAAAGGAGCTGGACAATGGCATGGAAAGAGAAGAAATGAGAACAACAATATGAAATAAAATTAGCTTGATTAATTGGCTTGTTTCTCTGTTGACTGCACTTGCAAGTGAAGCAGAGAGAGGCTACACTGTGGAAATAAATTTGCTTAGATTTGCACAACTAGCCTTTTTTTTTCCTCTAAGTGAATGTTGCAAGTATATAAAAAATGTTTACCAGTTTTCTTCACAAAACAAGGACATCAGAACATGAAACCCAAATTGTACAAGGCATTTTCAAGTGCAGAAAAAGTTTGCAGTATTGATACCAGATGTTTAGTGTTGGTAATTACCATATCCATTATTTACATTGGAAGAAGAGGGTTCTCAAAATTTCCTTTCAGTTTTGAGAGGATAAGAATAGTAAAACTTTGGTTTCTCATGGGTGTTCTACATGTGTCCTAATAATGTAATCTGTATCTTCAATAAAGCTAGGCTGTAATTCCCAGGAGAACATGTAGGACTAGAATAATCTATCTAAAGATGGCTTTAGGAAGAGCACACCTTGTTTGAAATTATTAGTTTAGACTGAAAATTATAGCAAGTTGTAAGAATCTTAAAAAATCCCTGCAAAATAAAACATTCAATAAGTGTGATATGAGTTTAGAATCCTAAGGAATATGATAATTTTCCAAGTAAAGCATATTATATTTTCAAGGTATTTATAATTTATGGTTGATCTTTTAAAAATTTTATATTGTTCAAAATGTATTATCCAAAATAAAAATGCTGTTTTTCTTATTCACTTATTTACCAACCCAACCCAGTGAATTTTTTCCTACCATGGAAACATTCCAGGTCTGCCACAATACCATACAAACACAGATACAAACCAAAATATTCCCTAGAAATCTTCAGAAATATCAAAATATACTTTTCCCCCCAAAGTTAACTTTTGATGGGTTATAACCTCCACTTCCTTTTCTTCCTAATTCAAAAGCCATAAACCTTTTTGACTAATCAATACAACAGTACTTTATTTCTCTTTATTGCATTTACTTCTGAAGATTTGAGGCTTCTTCAGTTTCTCAGAGTTACTTTTCATTCTGATGCCATTTCACCCTTGCCAAAGTGTTTGGATGTCCCTGTCCCAAAAATCTCTCAGGACCTTCACAAAGTCTTCAATGTGACAACCATGTGAGATAATCAGGGCAGGGAGTCGTGATAGTCATGGCGTGGTCAAAAGGGCAGTTCCTGTGGCAGGTACATGATGTGGTTTCCAAGTGTGCCACTGAATACCCTTGCTTTAAAAGGCAATAGAAATCACAGCATAGGATGCTCCCATATTCTTTACCTGCCATGTAGCTCTGGGTATGTTAGGCCAGAGATTTTTCCCCTGAAGACCCAGGTCTCTGGCAGACTCATACTGGGACAGCCTGTGTCCATCTCAGTAGCTCTATCATGATGGAAAAGTCACATTCTGGCCACAGATCCCTCCTAGGACAAGGGATCCACCAAGCCAAGGACATGAAGCACAGCTCACCTAAATAGGGCAATTATCTGTTTTTGGCCTTCCAAAGCCCCTCCCTCCTACAGCTGTGGGCAACTCACTGCCACATTCCAGGGCAGAAGGAAAGACCTCATCCCTGTCAGCAAGAGGAAGGAGATGACTGGAGGGCACTTCTGTGCCTGCAGCCTCAGCTGCGCAGAGACTACCAGATGGAACCATCCCCTTTGGGACAGAAACAGCATCTTTGGGGGTGGGTGTCTCCCATGCCATTCCTCACCTGGTTTCTGCACATTCTGCCGTGGTGGAATCAGCAGTGATTGCATGGGGAGTCTTTGAGAATGTCCTCATTAAAAATTAGTGTCAAAAAGGAAAATCCCTGTTGCCCCACAGTTTGATTTGCATTACAGGTATGATCTAGGGGCCCATTGAATGTGCTCTCACCTCAGACTGGCACTGACCTCTTGGGATGTCCATCCTTTGCCCTGAAAACCCATTTCAGACTAGGTGCCCTCAGCACCTGATGTTCTGCCCCACTGATCATCTCCTATCATACTGCTCTACCAGCTGAGGGAGAGATGGCCTAGGTTTGCAGTGTGTGCTAGAAACTGACCCTACCTCTCACAGCAGCCCTCTCTCCTGGGAAGCTGGTCCTGCTGACATGTCCCAGGGGAATATGTCCCTTCTGCAGAAGGAAACCTCAGGGCAGGAGAGGAAGACAAAGAAGATGATCAGGAGGATTTCTTCTTTGCAATGTAGCTCTGCTGTTCTTTTTCACTGAACGGTGAAGGTCATGTGGGCTTTGCTTGGGTTCACAGTGCCATGTTCAAATCTGCTTTACAGGGAAGAATATCTTTATTATTTGTGTGTTTTGTGGTTTCATAGAGGTAGACCATGGGAATGGCTCATCTGCACTTTAGGCTACCAAGAGGTTTTTCTGTCATTCCTGCTGGCCTGAGAGTCCAGGAAGTCCTTATGTGTGGCTGGACCTCATCCTAGGAGGAGTGAGGGTGTTCAGAGCCCCAGGCCTCTCCTGGTGCCTGCACTATGAAGATCCAGCCAGATCACAGTTTCCAAGAGAATGTTGCAGTTGCTCTCCTTAGGCTCCTCCGCAGGGTGTGCAGTGGAGGTGGCAGGGCTACTGACACTGTGTCTTGTCCTTTTGTTAGCCACACACTCCCGAGCACCTCCATGGTTCCCTTTCTGGGAGGAGTACACAGTGCAGCTGAGGCCCTGTGCCCTGAGCAGTGCCTGCTTCTGTCAGCTCAAGGTCTTTCCTTCCAGCATTGATGACCCAAACATTTCCAGCTGTTCTTTGGCCCATCCCACCTGTTCTTTGTTGTGTCCCAGTGGGAAACACATGAGACTGGCTGAGCCACCTGGCTGGATTTCAACCCCTCTGCTGTGATTTGCTCCTAACAGGTAGGCCAGGCAGTTTCAGCATCCAGGTTTCAACGAGATGGGCCCAGCAGTTTCAGGAGGTTTAAAGCACCCAGGTTTCAACGAGATGGGCCAGCAGTTTCAGCAGGTTTGAAGCACTCAGGATTCAATAAGATGGGCTCAGCAGTTTTAGCAGGTTTGAAGCACCCAGGTTTCAGGGAGATCTCCCTGCTGGTCTGCAGAGGAGCAGGGCCCAGAGCAGGGTCCCCTCGATGGCTCCAGGCTGCCATCCCCTGGCACTGGGTGCTGGAGCAGAGGCCTGGTCAGCTGCTGCCCGGGAGCTCCCTGTGACTGACAGGAGCCTGATGGGGCCCTGGGATGGGCAACCCCTGCTCCTCTCACCAGGAATAATGCTGTTGGCTTCCTGCCAAGGATCCTAAAGGAACTTTGTGTCAGGCGACAAGGCCCAAGCTGAGGACAAAGCTGATGTGACCTGTGCTGTCAGAGCAACAGCCAAGGCCTGAGGGGAACAGCATAGCCACCATCCCAGCTGATGTCCTGTCCTCTGATTGCCCATGGTCACTGTCCCTGGCTGGGACACAGCTTTCCTGAGCTCTCCAGAGGGCCAGGAGAATCAAGGTACAGGCAGGGCTGAGTCTCCATGAACATCATGTCAGAGCCACCAGCCCAGTCAGGGCTTCTCCTGCAGCAATGATACTCCTGGGACACTGTAGGCCATACTCTGGAGTATGTCCCTACATCCTTCCCTACATGAGGGCTGGGAAAGCACAGCCTGAGCAAAGGGACATGGATGGCAGCTGGACCTCAGAGCAAGCCCTGCCTCTGTCTTCATCCTCACCCAGACAGGGACTCCAAGATGGCAGCTGTAAAATGCTGCACTTTCAAACCTACAGCCCAGCCTGTCTTTTCCATTTGCTGGTGAAAATAAGAGAGGCAAAGCCCCATCCACCCCAAGGAGCCCTGGCTGACTGCTGGAAGTACCAGGGCAGCTGCTGTGCTGCCCATGGGACAGCACATCCCAGCAGGGGATGGCCATGGCACTGGGCTGGCACAGGGCCATTGCATGGGCTCCAAAGGGGAACACTCTGGATTCAGGCTCTGAGCAGGGAGGGCACGCTCGGGCCCCATTCTGGTGTTTAACCTTTCAGCTGGCAATGGAGCTGTGCTGCACTGAGTCTCTCTGGGGTAAGAATAGC
>JAWMQZ010000406.1:0-11920 GCA_035584835.1 Tangara arthus | reverse complement strand
AATCCATGGGATCTCATTCTTAAATCCACCTAATTCCTTTCACACTCTCCCAATCCACGGCATCCCATTCCCACCTCTAACCCCTCCCACAATGCCCAATCCATGGGATCCCATTCCCATCTCTAGCTCCCCCCACATTCCAACTCAAACCCTGGGATCCCATTCCCATCACTAATCCCTCCCACACCCCAATCCAATCCATGGCACCCCATTCCCATCTCTAGCTCCTCCCACACCCCAACCCAATCCATGGGATCCATTCCCAGCTCTAACCTCTCCCACATCCCAACCCAATCCATGGTATCCCATTCCCATCTCTAGCTCCTCCCACATCCCAACCCAATCCATGGGATCCCGTTCCAATCACTAACACCTCCTGCATTCCAACCCAACCCACTGGATCCCATTCCCACCTCTGCCCCCTCTCACGCCCCACCCCACTCCCCAGGACGCCATTCCCGATCCCATACCTGGCCTTCCCGCGGCTGCTCCGGCGCAGCGAGGGCACCTCGGCCTCCCTCTCCTCCTGCACGCGCTGCAGTGAGGGCGAGCGGCTGTGGGCGCTGCGGACGCTGGCCAAGCTCCCGTCCCCGCCCGCCATTCCAGAGCCCGCGATTCCGGCGGCCGCTTCCTGCATCTGGACCAGGAGCTGGGGCGGGAGGCTCCGCAGGGACGGCACCGGCGAGTACGAGGCGCGGCTCTCGGCCTTCAGGTTGTTGTCGCTGGCCGAGCGCTGGAGGACGCGCGGCGACGCCAGCCCACCAGAGCCGAGGAGCCGGCGGCGCTTGGTGTAGCTGGGAGTTTCTCGGAAAGGCACTGGGAATGAAAAACGGGAGTGCGGGATTAGGTGTTGGGAGTTCTGGGAAAAGATGGAAGAGAGCGGAGGGTGTGGAGCTGGGTTTGGGAGGAAGGTTGGGAGTTTCTCAGAAAGGCACTGGGAATGAAAAACAGAAGGATGGGATTAAGTGGAAATGTAAGGACTAAAAAAGATGGGAATAGGGGATTAGGTGGGAATCTAAGGACTAAAAAAAATGGGAATAGGGGATTAGGTGTTGGCAGTTGCGGGAAAAGATGGAAGAGAGTGGAGGGTGCGGAGCTGGGTTTTGGAAGAAGGTTGGGAGTTTCTTGGAAAGGCACTGGGAATGAAAAACAGAACGATGGGATTAAGTGGGAATCTAAGGTTGAAAAAAATGGGAATATGGGATTATGTGGGAATCTAAGGACTAAAAAAGATGGGAATTGGGGATTAGGTGTTGGGAGTGTGGCTGTGGGAAATGATGGAAGAGAGTGGAGGAGAAGGTTGGGAATGGGTGTGGAGTTGGGTTGGGAAGGTCAGGAGTTTCTTGGAAAGGCAATGGGAATGAAAAACAGGAATGTGGGATTAGGTGGGAATCTCAGGCTGAAAAAATGGGACTATGGGATTAGGTGGGAATCTAAGCCCCAAAAGAGATGGCAATATGGGATCAGGTGTTGGGAGTGCGGTTGTGGGAAAAGATGGAAGAGAGTGGAGGGGAAAGTTGGGAATTCCTGTGGAATTCCAAGAGAAAAATGGGAAAATCCAACATGTGGAATAAATCACCAATGACTCCCTGCCCTGAATTCCCTCCCAATCCTTGGGAATGCCAGGAAAAAGTGACCTCCTGGATCCACCTGGAAGTGCAAACTCTGGCTCCACTGAGGGACCAGGAGTGGAATCCCCATCCCAGAGGGATTTCAATGGAATTTGGGGACATGGATCAGTGGTGGCCTTGGAAGTGTTGGGAATTCTTGGATTCAATGTCTTAAAGGACTTTTCCAGCCTAAACAATTCCGTGAACCATGAAACACATCCGGATGTTCCGGAAAGGGATGAGGTTCAGCTGTGGGGCCCTTGCACTCCAAACTTCCAGGAAAATGGGATTTTTCAATATTTTGTTCAATGAGTTCGTTCTCATCCCAAAGTTTAACATCCCTAAAGTTTGTCTGGTGTCTGTGGCAAAATCCAGTGGGAAATCCGGAATCGGTCGCACCCAGCCCATTCCTGGTGCCAAAACATCGGGAAAAACATGGATTGCTCCCACTCCGAGCCAGAACAGGGGACAAGGAGCAGGGAATTCCAAGCCCTCTGGATTCGGGATATTCCCAGAGCCGCCATTCCAAGGCCACCGCTCCCATGGCACCTTCCAGAGGTGAATCCTGAGGATGCTCCGAGGCCACCCGGAGAAGGAAAATCCTGGGATTGGGAAGGAGCAGCCCAGGCTGAGCACGGTCGTGCTCGGAATATTTTCCTGAGGAATATTTGAGGTTCAAAGTCCGAGGATTTCAGGCTCCTGGAACTCTTCCCGTTGCCGTGGCAACGCCCGGCGTTCGTTCTCCGATGAGTTCCAACCTCGGGTGTGGGAATTTCTCCCGGCAGCGGCGCTTCCCGGATCCTGTCGGCGCCCCCTGCCCTCAGCACCCACATCCGGTCATTCCCAACGGGAAAACCGGACAAAATTATGGAATTTCGGAGCCAGAGGGGCTTGGAAAAGCCCTGCCAGACAAGGAAACCCAACCAACGCAAAGGTCACCACTGGTCTGTGTCCCCAAGTGTCACCAGCAAGGACGGATGTCCCACCAAGGCCATCCCAGTGGAAAAATTGACAAAATTACGGAATTTCAGAGCCAAAGGGTGTTGGAAAAGCCCTCCAAGGCCATCAATCCCAACCAATGCAGGTCACCACAGATCCGTGTCCCCAAGAGCCACCAGGAAGGATGGATGTCCCACCAAGGCCATCCCCATGGGAAAAATTGCCAGAATGATGGAATTTTGGGGCCACATCCCAATGGGAAAGCCAGACTAAAATAATGGAATTTCAGAGCCAAAGGGGTTGGAAAAGTTCTCCCAGACAATGAACTCCAACAACTGCAAGGCCACCACAGATCCGTGTCCCCAAGGGCCACCGGAAGAGGGATGTCGCACCAAGGCCAGGTGTCACCCGGGCATGGGACACATCTCCAGGAGATGTTTCATTTTGGACTCCATCGCTCCTTATAGAAAATCCCTGGAAAAAAAACCCGGAAGCAAAAGTCGTGTCTGAAGAACTTCCCAAGAGAGAGTGGCCTCAAGCTGTGCCAGAGGAGGCTGGGATTGGATTTTTGGGATCGTTTTCCATGGGAAGGGTGGCCAGGCTTTGGCAGGGGCTGCCCAGGGACTTTTGGAGTGGCCATCCCTGGAGGTGTCCAAGGAATTCCTGGATGTGGCACTCGGGGCTCTGGTGGGGATCAGGCCCAGCTTGGACTCAGTGACCTTGGAATTCTTTCCCAACCTCAGTGATCCCAGGATTCTGGGATTCCAAACTGGCTGGGTGAGCACAATGATGATAATGATGATGATGATGAAGAAGAAGAATCGCCAAGTCTGAACTCCAGGATCCAGAATCAGGACATTCCCAGACTCCTGCCAGATTCCCAGTTCTAGGGAATACTTCCTCATCCCATCCCCCTCAATCCACATTTCCCGGTGGGAAAAGGGACAGAAAGGGAGGGAAAGGGAGAGATGATGGTGATGATGATGAAGAACCACCAAGCCTGAATTCCAGGATCCAGAACCGGGACATTCCCAGATTTCCAGTTCTATGGAATATTTCCTCATCCCACCCTCTGGAATCCGCAATTCCCAATAGGAAAAATTGGGAAGGGAGAGATGATGGTGGTGATGAAGAACTAAGTCCAAACTCCAGGATCCAGGACCAGGACATTCCCAGATTTCCAGTTCTATGGAATATTTCCTCATCCCACCCTCTGGAATTCACAATTCCCAGTGAGAAAATCCCAGGAAGGAGACAACAAAGGAGTAAAACTCGGAGCAAATCCCACAATGAGCTCCGGATATTCCTTCCCACACCTTTCCCAGACTTTATTCCAGGTCTGTTTACCGAGTTTCTCCCGGCACAACGAATCCCGTCCGTTACCATGACAGCGCCGCTCGGAGCAGCCTGATCCCTGTTTTCCAAAGGAAAACACGGATCCCTGTTTTCCAAAGGGGCCTGGATGCTCCCTGAGGAGAGTGGGTCACACCCAAAGCTCCCTGAAGAATTTCCAGCCTGGAGATGCTCCAGAGGCTCCTGAAAATTCCTGGCAGCCGGAGGAAGGGAAGCGCAATCAACGCTCCGAGGTTTGTTTGGATTCGCTGCTTCCATGATAATAAATATTCATGGAAAAGCACGAGGAGTGCAAATGTCTGCTCGCTTCCAGGCCACGATTCCATTTTAATCCTGGAAAATTCCAGAGGGAAGTGGGGAAGGAGCCTGCAATGGCCCAGAGGGGAAAAGGGAAAAAGCGTTTCCCAAACGGGAGAATTCCCATATTTCCCACACTAGAGAATTCCCAGGGCACTTCCCTGCCTGGAGAATTCCCACAATATTTCCCAGAATGGAGAATTCCCATGGAATCTCCCAAACTGGAGAATTCCCACAGCACATCCCAGACTGGAGAATTCCCAGGGAACTTCCCCACCTGGAGAATTCCCACATTTCCCACACTAGAGAATTCCCAAGGCATTTTCCAAACTGATGAATTCCCACAGTACATCCCAGACTGGAAAATCCCCACAGCACTTTCCAACCTGCAGAATTCCCAGGGCATTTCACAGGCTGGAAAATTCCCATGGAATGTTCCAAACTGGAGAATTCCCACAACATTTCCAATAATGGAAACTTCCCATGGCATTTTCCAAACTGGAGCATTCCCAAGTCATCTCCCAAACTGGAGAATTCCCAGGGCACTTCCCAGACTGGAGAATTCCCAAATCATGTCCCGAACTGGAGAATTCCCAGGGCAAGAGGGAACAGGAAGTTCCAGCTCTGCCGAGCGCTCCAGATCCCAAGGAAAACGTGGATGAGCCTGGAATTCTCCTGGAAAGCTCCCACCCTTTCTCTCTCTCCACTGGGATCACCAAATCCCACCTCAACCCAGCCCAGCTTCCCACTGGGAATTCCACAGGAAAACCCCTCCACGAGCATCATTCCAACCCCAATCCCACCAAATTCCTTCCTTATTCCCATAAAACCCTGAGAAAAGGACAAAGTAAGAGTCGTTCCCTGCTCCAACAAAATTCCTCAGCTCCTGCTGAAGTTCCAAACCCAATTTCCAAACCCTAACCCAAACCCCAATTTCCAAACCAAATTTTTCCAAACCCAATTCTTCCAGACCCCAATTTCCAAATCCCCATTTCTAAACCCTGATTCCCAAACCCAAATTCCAGCCCCAGTTTTCAAACCCTGATATCCAAACCCCAATTCCCAAATCCCCATTTCTAAACCCTGATTCCCAAACCCAAATTCCAGCCCCAGTTTTCAAACCCTGATTTCCAAACCCCAATTCCCAAACCAAATTCCCAAACCCCAGTTCCCAAACCTCAATTTTTCCAAACCCTAATTTCCAAAGTCCAATTTCCAAACCCCAATTTTTCCAAACCCCAGTTTCCAACCCCAATTTCCAAATGTCAATTTCCAAACCCAATTTTTCCAAACCCCAATTCCAAACTCTGATTTCCAACCCCAATTTCCAAACACCAATTTTTCCAAACCCCACCTCCAAACCCCAATTTTTCCAAGTCAAATTTTTCCAAACCCCAATTTCCAAATCCCAACTTTTCCAAATCCCAGTTTTGAAACCCAATTTCCAAACCCTGGGAAGCTCCCGGCCGCAGGCGTGACCATCTGGACCTGCTGCTTGGGTTGGAATTAAATTGGAATTCTTCCCTGACCTATTTTTTATCCAGAACTGATTCCCAGACTTTCCATTGCTCCTGACAGCTTTCCGTGCTGGTTTTCCTGCTTTTTTTTTTCCAAGGAAAATCACGGAGATGATCAGTCCCAGGTGCAGATCCCAAGGGGAATTTAGGCCGGACCTTTGGAGGTCATTTATTCCCAAAGTTTTTTCTTGGATTAATTCCATGACCTTGCAGGCAAAGGAATTCTCAGGCTCTTCCCAAAATCCTTCCCAACTTTTCTATCCCACCCCATATTCCCAGTTCTGGCTATCAGGAATAGGGAGCTGGGAAAAAAAGAATGGGAGAAAGGATTTTTGTCCTGCTGCAAATTCCGGAAGAACTGATCCCTGTTTTCCTTCATTTCAGTGTTTTCATGGAATTCCAGGAATTTGGGTGGGAAAAGACCTTAAATCCCATCCAATCCCACCCCTTCCCACCATCCCAGGCTGCTCCAACCCTGGATATCTGAGGGACCCAGGGGCAGCCACAGGGAATTTTCTGGGAATTCTGTACCAGTCCCTCCCAGGCAGGAATTTTTCCCTGATTTTTTATTCCAGCTGCTGATCCCATGACTCCGTTCCTTTGTGCTGGGAATTCCCACTGCTCCCTCCATTGGCAGCTCTGGATCTGTAAATTCCTCAGGATAATCCACGGAAACGCAACAAGTGTGGATTTTATTCCTGATCCAAACCCACTTTTCCCTGGAATTTCTCCCGTGGGGACATGGGAAGGATGGGAAAGGTGATCCGAAGAACCAAAATTCCCAAAATATTCCTTAAAAAAGCAAATCCAACCAGAACAACACTCGCTTTGCTCCTGTTCCCAGAGGATTTTCCCTCCTTGCTCCAAATCCCAGGATTCTGGGAATGAAATCCCTCAGGGATGCGAAAAGAGAGGAAAAAAATCAGGATTTTACAGCAGAGCAAATCCATGATAATTCCAGAGCTTGGGAATGTCTGCCAGGCTGGAAAAACAGCCTGAATCCCACGGGAATCTCTTGGACACTTCCAAGATCCAAAGTGGCAGCAGCTTCCACGGATGCAACACCGGGAAAATCCGTTAATCCCCCTCTGAACCATTCCTGGGATCAACAGGAAAGGAAAAAATAAAACCCAGGAAAAGCGGGAAAAATCCAACTCACCAACATCGGACTCTTTGTGGGTTTTGATGATTTCCGCCAGCTCAAAATTCCCTGCAATGATGGCCACCTGGAAAAGAGCCGGAAAAGCGGGATGAGCAGCTCCGGAGCTTCCATATGGATGGGAACAGCTGCTTTCCGTGGGGGGGAAGCCAAGGATTCTTCTGCCTCGGATCATCCGGGAATTCCGAGGTGCCAACGCCTTCCCAGGACAGTGCCCGGAGAGGGTTTGGGTGGCCCTGGCTCGGGGACAATCCCTGGCCTCTGGAATTCTCAGATTCCAGCCAGGAATTTATCCCAAATCCTGGAATGCTCCCAGGGTGTTGGGTTTGGATCCTGGGTAAAATCGTGGAATTTGGAAGAGGTTTGGGATCAGCCAGTCCGGCTGGATGTGTCACTGGACATATTCCCAAGGGCCACATCCAAAGGATTTGGGGACGTTTCCAGGGATTGGGAATGCCCTGGGTAGCCTGTTCCTGATGGGAGGGGATTTCCCAGCAGACAAATTCCCAAATCCCCAAATCTCCAAATCCTCAGATCCCGAAATCCCCAGGTCCTCAAGTCCCCAAATTCCCAAATCCTGAACTCCTCAAATCTCCAAGTCCCCAAGTCTCAAAATCCCCAAGTCCTTGATTCCCCAAATCCTCAAATTCCCAAGTCCCCAAATCACTAATTCTCCAAATCCCCAAATTCCCAGATCTCCAGATCCTCAGGCCCCCAAAACCCCAGGTCCTCAAGCCCCCAAATTCCCAAATCCCCAAATCCTGAAGTCCTCAAGTCTCCAAGTCCCAAAATCCCCAAGCCCTCAATTCTCAAAGTCTCTAAATCCTCAAATCCCCAAATCCCAACGTCCCAAAATCCCTAATTCTCCAAATCCCTGATTCCCCGTTTCCACAAATCCCCAGACACTCAAATCCCTAAATCCCCAGATCCTCAAACCTCCAAATCCCTTAATCCTCAAATCCCCAAACACTCAAATCCCTAAATCCCCAAATCCTCCAAGCATTCTGCTCCTTTTCCAAGGATTCTGCTCCTTTTCCCAGGATTCCCCTCCATCCCAAAAAACAACAACATCTTCCCCTTTCCACTTCCGTATCCCACAAAACCCCCACATTCCCATCCTGTTTCCGGAATTCCATGCGCTTTTCCCTCACTCCTGCCCTGGCCCTGAATGCTCATCCCAAATCCCACCCAAGTGAGACCAATCCCACCTGGAAAAATCCCTGGATATGCGACAGAATTCCCAGGAATACCAGGAAGCTCCACGGGATTCCCGGGAATTCTGCTTACCTGGAACGCCGTCTGGCTGTTGTAATTCCGGATTTCCTTGCTGGCGCCTCGGAAGAGGAGAACCCTGGCACAGCTTTCCTGGGAAAAAAACAAACAGGGAAAAAGGGAATTAGACCAGGATTGGGAGCAACAGAGCCAGGAAATTCTTTGGGAAGAAGGAGGATGAGCATTCCCTGAGGATTTGGTATTCCTGACCCTAAAGGGAGGAAGTTATGGAATAATGGAATTCCAGTATGGATTGGGTTGGAAGAGATCTTTGGGATCATCCAGATCCAAATTCCAAGGATCCTGCCTCTTCTCCCAGGATTCTCCTCCTTTTTCAACGATTCTGCCCCTCTCTTTTTCCAAGGATTCTGCTTCTCTCCCAAGGATTCTCTCCCTTTTTGAAGGATTTTCCTCCTTTTTCAAAGATGCTGCCATTTCTCCCAGGATTCTCCTCCTTTTCCAAGGAATTCTGCCCCTTTTCCAAGGATTTTTTTCCCAGCAAAACATTTGGGTAATGGGCTGGATTAAACCACGGAATGTTCTCTTGGGAAATCCCAAATCAGGCTGGGGTTCCAAGGAGGAACCGCCTCATCCTGGGGCAGGGATGGATTCCACCCGCTGGATTTGGGAATGGGGAGATCCAGGAGCGCCCCACTATGGTGCCACCTCCCCTGCAGTGTCCCCTGTCCCCAGATCCCACAGATTCCACCACGGGATGTTCTCCTGTGGAACCCAAAATCAGGGGCTCCAAGGAGGAACCTCATCCCAAGACAGGGATGGATTTCACCTCTGGATTTGGGAATGGTGAGATCCAGGAGTGCCCCAGGGTGGTGCCACCTGTCCCCAGATCCCACAGATTCAACCCTGGGACCCAAACTCTGGAGCTCCTGTGGAACCCAAAATCAGGGGCTCCAATGAGGAACAGCCTCATCCCAGGATAGGGATGGATTCCACCCTCTGGATTTGGGAATGGGGAGATCCAGGAGCGTCTGGGGGTGGTGCCACCTCCCTCGCAGTGTCCCTGTCCCCGTCCCACCTGGTTGTAGAGGGCGCAGATGTGCAGGGCGGTGTTTCCTGAGGCGTTCTGCGCCGTCATGTCGGCTCCGTAGAACAGGAGGTGTTCCAGGTGCTGCACGTGCCCATAGCGGCAGGCCTGCTCCGGAAAACACGGAAAAGCGGGAATCAGGGAGCGGCGGGAACCGGAGGAATCCTCCCCCCGACAAAAAAATCCGCCGCTGGATTCAGCCAGGGAATCTTCCATTCTGTGGGAATGGGCGTAGCTGCTCACAGCTCCACCTGGACGCCCATGGGATAAATCAGTTCTGGATCAATGGGAAAAGTTTGGATCACCCCGGATCTGGAGGTTCCTCCAGTTGGGTGGTGGCTCGGGATGAACTCAGCGCCCCGAATCTCTGGAAAATTGGGAGGTTCTCCCCCAAGTTTGGTCCATCCTGGGATTCAGGGATCAACCAAGGAGGATGGAGGCAGTAGGGAGGGTTGGATCCATAAACTGGGATCACATCCCTGGATTTTCTATCCCCAGCTGGGAGTTGTGGAAGATATTCCAATGGGATCCCATCCCTCCTTCTCCCAAAGGATTGGGAAGCACAAGACTCAGGATTCCTGACTCCCAATCCGAGTGTTTCTCCAAGTCCCCTTGGAGAACGGGGATTCCACGTGGAAAACAGGGATAGGCACAACTGGGATTTGGATCCGGGATCCCAAAGTGTTCTCCTTGGAGCCAGCCATCCTTTGGGAAGATCCCAACCACAGGGAGAGGCCAGAAAATCTGGGATGGAGGCAGAACTGGCCCCATCCAGCCATCAATCCCAGAGATGGGACAATTCCATCCATGGACAGCATTCCCAGAGTCCAGCCCTCAGTGGGATCATTCCATTCCACCATGGAATGATCCCATCCATGGACAGCATTCCCAGAGTCCAGCCCTCAGTCCAGGCATGGAACGATTCCATCCACAGGTACCGGGAGAGCATTCCCATAACAGGAGAGGTGGGCTGGATCCCATCCCACCTGGTGGATCTCCATCCATAGACACCAGGAGAGCATTCCCATAGTCAAGCCCTAGACCTCAGGCATGGAACCATCCCATCCAGGAGCACCAGGAGAACATTCCTGCGGCCAGCTCCCAACCCTGTGGATCCTGTCACACCTGGTGGATCTCCTGCCCTCCACCACCTGGTGGATCTCTATCCATGGGCACCAGGAGAACATTCCTACAGTCCAGTCCTCAATCCCAGGGATGGAACCAACCCATCCATGGCACCAGGAGAACGTTCCCAGACTCCAACCCCCAACCCCAGGGGTGCAACCACCTCATCCATGGCCATCAGGAGAACATTCCCACGGCTGGATCCCATGGTACCTGGTGGATCTCCATCCATGGCACCAGGAGAACATTCCCAGAGCCCAACCCTCAACCCCAGGGATGGAACAACCCCATCCATAGGTACCAGAAGAACATTCCTGTGGCCGGACTCCATCCCTGCAGATCCTGCTGCACCTGGTGGATCTCCTGCCCTTCACCACCTGCTGGATCTCTATCCAAGGGTACCAGGAGAATATTCCCACAGTCCAGCCCTCATTCCTGGGAATGGAACCATCCCATCCATGGGTACTAGGAGAACATTCCCATGGCTGGATCACATTCCTGTGGATCCCGTCACACCTGGTGGATCTCCATCCATGGCACCAGGAGAACATTCCCAGAGCCCAACCCTCAACCCCAGGGATGGAACCACCTCATCCATGAGCACCAGGAGAACACTCCTGTGTCCGTATCCCATCCCTGCGGATCCCCTCCCCGCGGATCCCGTCGCACCTGGTGGATCTCCTGCCAGCCGTTCTCGTCCACGCAGCCCAGGCGGGCGTAGTCGTGCAGCAGCAGCTCGCAGCAGTAGGGGTCCCCGCCCACCATGGCGCTGTGGTACAGCGGGGTCAGCCCCCGGCTGTCCTTGTAATCCGGGGAGGCTCCCAGATCCAGCAGCGTCTGCCCGGGAAACAGGGAACGGCCCCGTGGGAACGGGAACGGTCCCTTGGGAATGGGAACGGTCCCTTGGGAATGGGGAGCGGCCCCTTGGGAATGGGGAGCGGCCCCTTGGGAACGGGAACGGCCCCTTGGGAGCAGGGAATGGTTCCTTGGGAGCAGGGAATGGTCCCTTGGGAACAGGAACGGTTCCTTGGGAGCAGGGAACGGTTCCTTGGGAAACAGGGAACGGTCCCTTGGGAATAGGAATGGTCCCTTGGAAACAGGGAACGGTGCCTTGGGAATAAGAACATCCCTTTGGGAATGGGAAATGGTCCCTTGGGAATGGGAATGGTCCCTTGGGAATGGGGAACATCCCTCTGGGAAGGTGGAATGGTCCCTTGGGAAGGGGAATGTCCCCTTGGAATGGGGAATGGTCCCATGGAAACAGGGAACGGTTCCGTGGGAATGGGAACATCCACTTGGGAACAGGAACACACCCTTGAGAATGGGGAACAGTCCCTTGGGAATGGGGAACAGTCCCGTGGAAACAGGGAATGGTCCCTTGGGAAGGGGGAACGGTCACCTGGGAACGGGGAATGGTCCCTTGGGAATGGGATCATCCCATTGGGAATGAGAAGGGTCCCTTAGGAATGGGGAACGGTCCCTTGGGAAGGAGGAACGGTCCCTTGGGAACAGGGAACATCCCCTTGGGAAGAGGCTGGACTGGAGGAAGGGTCTGGAAGTGGAGAGGTGGAGCCCGCATTGGGAAGTATCTTTCTGATGACAG
>JAWMQZ010000405.1:0-11964 GCA_035584835.1 Tangara arthus | reverse complement strand
GAACATGGTTCTGTCCATGGCTATAACAAGAAGAGTCCAGCTAAAGCCACTCCATCATCTCTTCCCACCTAAGATTCCTCCCCACTCTTCTGACATCTTTCACTTGCCCAGACCTTCACACTTGCACATTTCCTTCTTCCATTTCATCTCTCTCTTCTAGGAAAGGTTAATGTTCTGCAAAGTTTTCATTGTCCAAAAAAAGGGTTAAAAGCTCGGGCTCTGCCCGCCCATAGCTGCCACAAGTGCCAGGCACCTTCTCGCTGCAGCATCCCCCTTCTCCGCCGGCTGGGCTGTGCTGCCAGCACATGATACCAAATTTCAAGGTGGCACAGGCTCTCTCTCTCTCTCTGTCTCTCCTCGGGGCAGGGGGAAGCTGCCCGATGCCTCTTGGTGCTCTCTGTCTTCCACCCTTCCATCCTCGGACCAGGCCTACCTCACGGCCGCATGGCTTCCCCTCCCCTCCAGCGGGGAGCTGGACAGGGGAGGTCCGACCTGCTTCCCTTGCTGGAATTCAAGAGATCTTCCCCTGGGAGTGCTCTGCTTTTTAACCCCTAGGTTCTCAGAGGCGGATCCATGTCCCCAGTGGCCACACCAGGTCCCAATATTAAAATCTGAACACCTATTGGTGACCACAGCATATCCCAGAAAACTTACTTCCTCTCAAACCACGACAGCCGGTGTTCAGCACTTTCGACATATGGACATGCGAATCCCTGTACAACCACGCAGTCGATCACCGCCCGCAGGATTTTGAGGAAATTGATTACGCTGAGATGAGGAAATACAGTTGTTATAGGTAAAACTTAAGTTAAGTTAAATTAGGGTATAGTTCAATTATATTGTATTGATTATGTTTCATTAATTGTATTATGTTAAGGGGGGGCTGATTAGAATGTTCTAGGAGAAGAGTCCAGGGTTTGGTGGAACAGTGGTCTGGCGGGGCAAGGCAAGGTCGAAGAGGGATTGGATGGAAGATCTGACCAATCATTTGAAGCCCTGCAGAAACGATTGGTCCAGAATGAATGGCATTAAAGACCAATGAGAAGCCTGGAAATGGAGCAATCGTCATACGACTCCAAAAGGGACCAATCCTGGACTCAAAGGGGGCTATACATGGGGGGAGTTCTGCTGGGTCAGGGTTCTTCTTTTTGGAAACTTTTTTCTGGGGAGAACGCAGTACGCTTGGGGTTAGTGCACTGTTCTGGTTTTGGCTCACTCTGTGGGTGCCTGGGCTTATCCTAGGTACTCTGTTCCTTGCAGCTATTTTAATAAATGAGAACCTCTTTCTCCAGAGAAAGTTTAGCCTTGTCCATATTCAAAAGAGTTGCGTATACTGTCATGGCATTTCCCTGCTGAAATCACACCCATGGCTGTGATGTAAAATGTTTTGCATAAATAGTGCTGAAAGATGCATGGCCTTGTCTCTGTACTAGGAGAAACCTCTAAACGTAATTAAGGTAGTGCTTCTCCTTGTTTGCTGCTTTCTAGAACTAAGGACGGTCCAGCAGGAAGAAGCCTCCTGGTTTTTCCTCAGAAGCAATAGTGGCCAAAGAGCACTAATGTGGTTCCTCACATCCTGGTCCCTTCTCAGTGCTCAGCTTCTCAGTGTGGGCTAGAGGGGCTTCGTGTGTTTTTACTCTTAGATGCCTTGAGTAAGAGGTTATGGACTAGGAGGGCTTTTTGTGTTGCTTTGCAGCAGAGGAGAACTCTGCAGGCTTTTTTTGGCATTATCTGTAGAGAAGGCGTGGTTCTGTGCATGAACTCACAAAGCAGCCCAGGGCGCTGCTATTGTGATGTCAGCGGCCGCATGGCAGCGTTGTCAGGCAGAGTTGCTGTGCCGAGGCCCGGAAGGGCTCAGTGTGCAGAGCAGCTCTGTGGCACGCTCACTGCAGGGGAACCTGCTGATCGGCGAGGTCTCTGCCAGTGGGACTCTGAGCATTTTTGTTTTCTCCCTTCAGGCTTTGTCTGGTGCAGACTGAGCAGCGCTGCTCAAGCCATGGAGGGAGTGTGTGCTGCAGCTTTCACGGCTTTTACCGTGGCTTATTCCGGGTACTTTTTCACCCACCTGGCACGTAAGTAGACGTTTTTGTTCAGTGCAGCATATGGAAACCCAAATGCCACAAAGAGGCCTTCACTTGGGTAAAGCCCCTGCCCACAGCTCCAGCTAAGAAGGAGGTGTCTCTAGCCAGTGGGGCGTGGGCAGCATTTGTAATGTAGCCTGCAGGGGTTCCACTCCTGCCATGCCATAGCCTGTGGCAATGGAGTCTGGAGGCTCCTCAGTTTGCTGGCTCAAGCAAGACAACTTCCATGATGGGAAGACTGGGAGAGCTTGGCAGGAGTCCTTGTAAAAGCTGTGCACTGCTCTCCAGGACTGAGGGAAAGTCCCTCAGTTCAAGTCTTTTTGCCTGCATTCCCTCATGCCAGCATGTGCCTGTGGAACTTGACACTTCCTGCCTGCTAAAAGAGCCATTTGTTCTGTGATGAAATCACAGAATGTGCTTGGAAAAGGCCTCTGAGATAGACATTTCAGAGGAGTTCTTGTATGCTCCCACACACAGGAGCTGTTCCTGTGCTGTGTCACGACAGAACTGCCACCATGGCTCAGGGGGACTTGGGTGAAGCCTCCCTGGGGAAAGGTTTTCAGTAAGCTCATGGCAATAGCTGCATGCAATGTCTTGAGAAAACTGAAGTACAGGAAAGAGAGGAGCTGTAGCTGCTGCTGGGTGGGGTGGGGCAGAAGCAATGCCTGTTAGAGATCCACTTGTAGACTTTGCTCAGTCTCAAGTTTCTATGGGTTGAGTGGCCAAAGAGGACAAAAGGTAGACACCAGGCAGTATTTGGTGCTGCTGTTGTCTTGCTTGCGGCGTGACACAAGGGTCGCTGCTGGAGTGATGTAGTGAAAGCAGAATGCTCTGTCTTTGGGTTGACTTTTTGGTGGGCTTGGCCAGCACAGGCAGTTTTCTTACAGCATCTGGTTCTTTTCCCCTTGTGTGTTGCAGGTCACATCAGCCGTGCCTGGAGAGAATGCGGTCTTTGGGTGAGTGGCAAAGGAGCCTCTGGCGTTGGTAGCATTTGACAATTGTGGAGCAAGCTGTGAGCTGGGCCTGTTGCAGTCCAGTGCCAGCGTGGCTGCATGAATGAAAGTACAGGCCAGGCTCTTTGCAGCCACAGCAGCAGCAGGACGCAGGGCTGTTTTCTCCAGTTCCTTTCCAGAACTTTTAAGCAGCTGAAAGTGGGGCTGCCATGATGGAATTTCTCCTGTACAAGAGTGCAGTCCCATCAAATTGGCCCATTTTACTTGAGTTTAGGCACCTTAGAATCCCAGTTCTCAGCAGATGCTTTCTCCTTAGTGCATCTGGGTCTAGAGCTGAATATAAAGAAGGTTACGTGTCCCTCACGCTGCTGTCTGTCTGCAGAGCCCAAAAGGAACCTCGGAGCCTCCTGTGGCTGTGTGTCTTCCTGAAGAAGAGGCCAAAGGGGAGGAAGATGCCCAGCAAAGTGCACCTGCTGCCACCGCAGGGCCTGAGCATCCAGCATCAGTAAGTGGCAGCTCTGGGTAGTCCTGTGGCTGGAGCAAAGCAGAGCTGCAAGTTTCCGATCAGACAGCACCTCCCATGCCTGGCTGAAGATGCTGAGGGCTGGAATCTTTCCTGCCCTTCCCCCAGGCAGTGAGGCCTGGAAAAGGGGTGTGGAACTTGGAAGTTTAGGCATCACCTTCCTACTGTTCAGAATTCTGGTTTTGAATTTGTCCTAGCAAGAGACAAGAGGTAGCATTAGGATGTCTTTGGATGCTCCTGGGGTACAAGTGAGGCCCTTGGTGGCCAGTGGCTGTGCAGGCTCCCTGTCCCCAGTGAAGAGAGCAGTGCAAAGGTGCAGTTCAGAAGCTTGCAGGATATGAGGAGACACTGTCCCCAGGAGGGACCTGCCCTCCTCAGAGAGCAGCTGTCAGTAGCTAAAGGAACAGCTGAGATGCAGTGGGGCCTGTAGCTGAATATAGGTAAGGTGGTGAATGACAGGTTCTTTCCTGTCCCTCATGCTGCTGTGTGTCCACAGAGCAGAAGGGCAGCGTCAGCACCTGCTCTGGCTGCCTCTGCACCCGAGGAAGAGGCTGAAGAGGAGGAAGGTGCCGATGAACCTGCCCCTGCTGTCAGCCCAGGGCCAGAGCAAACATCATCAGTAAGTGCCTGCTTTGGTTAGCAGCGTCTGTGGTGTCATTTTGTCCGTGGTGTAAAAGCAGCCTCTGGATTTTGGGCCTTGAGCTGGAGAAGTGGGCTGCAAAAGCTGAGAGGTGAAGAGCCCTGGATGTGGCCAGCAGCATCTTCCTAGGGGCTTGCATTTGAAATGGGAGGGGAGGGGCATCTCTGCCAGGCACATTTGTGACCCTCATTCATTTCTTGTCCCAGAGCTCCACCTCCTCTGTCCTGGCACCTGCACGAGCTGCAGCAGAAGGCTCTGAAGAAGCCTCCAGTCCCCAAGCTGGCAAGTCAAGCGGGAGCAGCTCGTGCATCTGGAGCACGAGTAGCTCCTCTGGCAGCAGAGAGCAGCTGGGAGAGAGGACAGAGGACAAGTGCCTGGCCATGCTGAGTACGTCCTTTGTGATCCTTGTCTGCTGGAGCAGTGCCCTGTGTGTGCGTGTGTCGGCATGAGCTGTCCCAGCTCCTGTTCCTCCTCAGCTGAGTGCCACGTCCTGAGGCCTCCACACAGGAGCTGTTGTTGTACTTTGAGGTGGTGAGGGGTCACCAGGGTGTTGCTTCTGCCTCTGAGAGCAGCTCAGGCTGCCTTGGCTTTGCCTGAGCTTCCCTGCAGGCAAAAGGCAAACCAGAGATTGTTTCTGGCTGAGCAGGAGGCCGTGAGCCAGCCAATGAGTAGGCCTCAAGGAGCTCCTGTGGGGCACGGCCAAGGCCATCTTCAGAACTGAGCCTGTCCTAAAGGCTCAGGCACCTCATTCCTAAGGCCCATCACAGTAGGCTGGAACAGGAGCTGCTGCTCCTGAAAGCCTGAAGGGCATTGTTTAGGCAAAATTGTCCTGCCTAAAGCTGGAGATTGCGCTTATGCTGGAAGCACTTTGCATTCTTCTTGCTGTTCTGGAAAGGGCAGCTGTTGATAACAATTGATTCCAGAAGCCAAGATGCCTTTGATGTTTGCAAGGATTAAAGCTTTGGTTGAATGTCACAGAGCGTTCATTGCCAAGAAGAGCAAGGTTTTGTTTTTCCTGCTGCCCTTAACGTTTCCAGACAACAATCACTTCTCTTGGTTACAGGTTTCTGCTCCCTGTCTCCTCTGACTGTTTCTGCATGTGCTTAGATTTTAGTTTCGACTTTTAGTTTGGTGCAGGCCATCTGTGCTGCAGGGCTGCTTGTCTTGCTGCTGCTGTTTTTGAGGTGGTGGTGGTGCGGTGGTGTTGTTGTTTCCTGAGTGCCTGAGTTGAAAGGGCCCAGTGTCGCAGAGAGTGGGGCTGCCTTTCTGATCTGCTGCAGGGTGGGATCTCTTTAGAAGTGAGCATCTTTCCTTGGGATTTTTACAGAGATGCTGGTGAGCGAGGGAGATCCTGAGGCTGTATACACAGAGCTGGAAACTATTGGCAAAGGGTGAGTGCAGCCACAGTTCCTTCTTCAAAGGCAGGGCCTGTGCATTTTGCTGGTGTCACATCTCCCCAGAGCGACGTCAGGCAAGATCCAGAGCTGTTCAGACACTGTGTTCCGGTGATGCCTGATGATCTCTCAGTACTGGTCAACATTTATAGATGTGGTCAGAAGGCATGCAAAGACACCTGGATGCTGGCAATGTCTTTTCTGCGGCAAAGAGCAGCACCTGGCAGATCTCCTGTCCCTCAAGTGTGTTGCACCTGTTTGCCGCTTTTCCTAGGAGAAATCATTTTTTCATGTCTCAAAAGAACACAGAATGGGTGGGAATGAAAGGAGGAGAAACTTTGTTGCCTCAAAGGTCAAGTTGGCAGTTGACAGCTG
Source organism: Tangara arthus (assembly GCA_035584835.1). NCBI lineage: Eukaryota > Metazoa > Chordata > Aves > Passeriformes > Thraupidae > Tangara > Tangara arthus. The sequence goes on along the minus strand of JAWMQZ010000405.1, from coordinate 5,998 downwards.
TCAAGGAACAGCTCTGGGTAACATTTCTTTCCAGTATTTTGCTGAAAACAAGGTTCAGTGGTCAGGATGACCACCACCTAGTCTGGAAGCCAGAAACAGAAATGAAAGAAGCAGCTCTTTTTTTTAGCTGAGGTGGCAAAAGACAAAGCTTCTGGGCAATGCCTGCTGCCAATGCACTCCAGAGGAAAAGGCATCATCTGGCTGATGGTAGAACCCTGGTGGATGCTGTGGGGTTTAGGCCTTTCCTGCAAAGAATCCACCAAGCTGTTCCCTTTGAAAGCCGGCTCTGCTGACTGGAAATGGGACTGATTTGCAACATTTTCCCAGTGAGAAGCCAAATGTACAAGAAGTCTCCAAAAAAGCAGAGTCCTCCCTGTGTCTGGTGCACCGAAGAGAAGCAGCTGCCAATGGCTCTGGACCCAGAACGCAGCTGTCCAAGGATACTGTGTTTTGAGGGCTTCTCCATTTGTGTGTGCAGCAATGGAAGCCTTTGCCTGCCTGGCTGTGGCTGGGCACTATTTTCCTTGCAAGCTGGAGAAGGGATCTCTGTCTGGAGGGTTTCCTCCAGTGGCTGTTACATGGCTTCAGGCTTCTCAGAAGGCCTGAGTGGTGGTGCTTGACTTTGGCAGACAGACTCCAAGGAGAGGTGTGAGAAGGCCCAACCAGCAAGTTCCTGGAAAAATCCCACACATGCACAGATAAAGACAGAGAAAAGGGGGAAAAGACCCAGACGAGAATCTGTCCTGTTCCATTTACTGTTTGCCCCAGGGCTTTTTTCCCCGTTGGACTGCAGTGAGTTGCACTAGCAGGGACTAAAGGACTTCTTCTTTCTCCGCTGCTGTTTTGTTTCTAGGGGTTTCGGCACGGTGTGCATGGCAGTGGAGACTGCCACAGGAGAAGAGGTAAGCGTCAAGCAGCGCCGCAGCTTCTGCAGCTCTCGAGTGCCCTCCCCTCTGCTGTGAGCTGTGGCTGAGCTTTGGGTGGCCAGCAGAGCTTTGCTGCAAAGGCAGATGAAGTGCAGAGCAGTGTCCGCCTGCCAAATACAGCGGGGACAGATTTTGTCCTTCTCAGCTGCCCCAGGGAATGCAAGGAGGCCAGGCGGTATCTGTCAGAGGAGGACACGCTGGCTGGGTCTTAGTGCCCAGGTGGTGTCTCAGAGCATGGCTCTGCTCTTTGGGACTGCAGGGTTCCTGAATTCTCATTTCTGGCTGTCAGCAAATACATGGGAATCGTGCTGGTAGTTCTGTAGGCACCTGCAGTGCTGCCCTTGCAACTGTGCTTAGAGAGAGCGGTCTGCAAGGAGTCTCTCAAGGGCCTAAGCCCTGCTCAGAGCCCGGTGTATATGCCTAGAAGATCAAGGCCTGGGTTATTTCTTCTTACAGTCAGGCAGTAATTGCAAATGTCAGTGCTGTGAAGGAAAGTATTTTGGTGGAGCAAAAACAAAATTCCTGAAGTGAGGAAGTGCTGGGATTGTGTTTTTTAGAGGTCTCCTTTATTATATTTTCATCACTAGGGCATTTTTTCTCTAAAATAATTTGGGGTGTATTTCTTAGGGAGAATAAGTCTCAGGATACTTTTAGGACAGCATTTTTTCTGTCATGTCTGTAAGAGTTTGCTTTGTTGTCGTGCAATAGAGAATGCCAGTGGTTGCTGGAGTAATGATCAAGCCCCCTAGAAGTGCCAGTGCTTTCCCAAAAGTTTTGCTCCATTGTTTCTGGCACCAGATGGCTCCCTGCTTCCAAGAGGTGTGTGAATGAGCATGGGGATGATAAAGTAATGCCATGGGAGAAGACTGGCCTGGGGCACAGTGAGTGTTGTTAGAGCTTTGAGGTGGAGAGCTTAGAGCATGTTTCTCCCAGGTTTCCAAGGCAAAGGGTGTGTGGCTCTGTGTCCTGGGAGGTGCCCAAGCAGGCGGTCTGATATCCAGTCACAAGGCAGCTTGGCCCAGCCCAGCACTATCATCCCATAATCACTGTCTCCATGTTGCCCTTGTGGTCCTGTGCCACAGACTTCTTTGGTTCATGGTTTTCTATGTCGTTTCAGGTGGCCATAAAGAAAATTAGTCTCCTGCAAGAGAGCGGCAGCGAACTGTGCCTGAATGAAATCCAGGTCATGCGTGGCAATAAGCACGCCAACCTTGTCAACTATGTAGACAGGTGAGTGGTTCTGCTGTTCTTCCCTGAAAGGTCATTCACATGCTGCAAGCCAGAGGTTCAAGCACTCCTTTGGTGGCTGGCAGAGAATGGAGCTGTTCATTCCTGTTTCTGGGCTGATCTACAGCATCTTGGGAGGAGATTGCATTGGGGCTGCATTGATCTCTCCTGGCATACCGAGTTTGAAGGGCGCTTTCAAGGGCCGGAGTTGGCCCTATCTTACTGAGCCAACAGCCTCAAAGTTCCTGCCTTCTCTCCACATGGTTTTGTTGGGTTTGGGGTTTGATATTTTCCCCATGGGTCTGAAGTGCTGACAAAGCACTGTAGATTGTATTTCCCTTGGCCTGTTGCGTTGGTGTGGATACCAAGCAGTCTGAGACTGCCCAGAGTTCAAGGCCTGTAGAGCGTAGTGAATGACTCCTCACCTCCTCCTGTGTTCCTCTGAGAGAGACCCAAAAACAAGAATCCATCAGGTGGTGTGAGTGCGCGCATTCATCTCCAGGCTGTTGTTTCCTCCTTTCAGCTACCTGCTGGACGAGGAACTCTGGCTCGTGATGGAATACATGGACGGAGGTTCCTTACACGATGTCATCAGGGAGACTCGTCTGGCAGAAGGAGAGATAGCAGCTGTCTCGCGGGAGGTAAGGGATGGCGCTGGTGCTTCCCATGCCTTGGTCGGGATGGTCCTTCCAAATGGGTAACAAGGAGAGGAGAGATTTCATCTTCCGAGCCTCCTTGCTGCTTTTCTCTTATGACTGGCAGTAGCAAGAGCATCTGAAGTGCCTGCCAGTGTCCCTGCCCTCCTTCTAGTGTGTTTGTGTTTGCCTCTCTAAACACTTGCCTGGAGCCTGTGTGTGCTGCATTCCTTCCCCTGAAGGGCAAAGGTGCTGGTGGTGCAATGTCAAACAAGTGGCAAAGACAAAGATACTCACAGGACTCTCAGAGGGCTCAGCCTCAAAGGAGAGCCTTGCATCCAAAGTGGTGTTTGCAAAAGCACCCACTGTTGTCTGGCTGGAGAGAGCACAGCCACTGCAGCAGTGCTCCTTCAGGCTGTGGTTGCAGGGCAGTGGCCGGAGGAACAATTGCCCTTTCTCTTTCAGAAGCAAACACACCCTCACTTAGAAAGGCACTGCTGTGCTCGTGTTGGAGCAGCAAGCTCTTGCCCTTGCCAGCAGCCTGTCCTGCCATGGCTCAGCATGGCCCAGGAATGTTGCAGTGTTGCAGATGTGCCACTTCCCTGCTTGTGGGATGAAATCCACTTAGGCTGGTGTTTCTTTTTCCTCTCTCAGTGCCTGCAAGGCCTGGATTTCCTTCACGGCAAGCAAGTGATCCACCGAGACGTCAAAAGCCACAACATTCTCCTGGGCTTGGATGGATCTGTCAAGTTGGGTGGGTGTTGTTGGGCAGGCTCAGCCGTGGCAGGCTGCGGTGTGGGGCTGCCTTTGGGTGACTGCCGGTTCCCTGCAGTGGTGCCTGTGGCAGTGCAGGCTGCCCTGCTGCAAGCGCAGAGCACAGCCCCAAGGTGCAGGGAGGTGTTGCTGGGAACAAGGGCTCAGCAGTGCCTTTGGCTTGTGTGTGTGTCCCTTCCCAAGCAAGGCACTAACAGTCTAACAGCTTCAGGGCACTAAAAGCCACTGCCTGAAACTGGGCGCTTTTGCTAAGTGGCCAGTTCTGTATTTCCTTGGCTGAGTCCCTGAGGAATGGCAGCATGGCCCCTTTACGGCAGCTGGGTAACACGCTGCCTTCTTGGACATGGGTACAGTGGGGATTTCTTTTGTTTGCTTTCCTCATTCACGCTGGCTTCTTTTTTCTCCTCAGCTGATTTTGGCCTTGCTGCTCAGCTGACCGCTGAGCAGAGCAAACGGAGATCAGCTGTTGGGACCACTTACTGGATGGCGCCAGAAATCTTCACCAGGAAGCTCTATGGCCCCAAAGTGGACATCTGGGCCTTTGGCATTGTGGGGATCGAGATGGTGGAAGGAGCGCCTCCTCACTGGATGAAAACCTCCTCCACGGTGCGCTGCAACTGCTCTCAGATACTGCTGTCACTCAAACAAAATCTGCTCCCATTCTTCTCCTGGGAAGCTCGCTAACACCTGGAAATGAGAGGTTCCAGGCTGCATAGTCTCTCGTGCTCCTTGTCCAGATCATCCCCTTGCCATTTCAGTGCAGGAACAGCACAAAAATTCCTGATGCCTTTGTCTTGACGGAAGCTTGGCCTAAGGGAGCAGTGAGCAGTGCTGAGCTGAGTTTTATGGAATAATCCTTGGAAACAGTAGAGTTAGACAAACGTCTGTCTTGCAGATCACCTCTGGTGCTGGTGTCAGTGCTCAGAGAAGCAAAAGCGTGCTTCTGCTGATGGAGTTGCTCCTAATTGCATCAGCCAGTGAAATCAGGGGCGAAGGCAAGAGCCTTTGCATTTTGGACTGGCTATGGCTGCCTGTGGCTTTGGGTTCTTTCAGTAGGGGTAGGAAAGGTATCTCCCAGGCTCTGGCAGGGAGTGAAGTGCCACTGGAGAGTGGAGCCTGTCCAGTGGGCTGTGTGTGAGCAGTTTGGGGTGCGAAGGAGACAGGTAGAGTGTGGCATTTCCTTCTTCTCTAGGTTCAAGAGCTGATCAGCAGCGGGGGCAGGCCGAAGCTGCAGAAGCCCAGGCAACAGTCGGCGTGGCTGCGAGACTTTCTGCACTGCTGCCTGGAGAGGGACGAGGACAGGCGCTGGTCTGCCCAGGAACTGCTGCAGGTAAAAGGCAAAGCGGCTGCAGGCTGCGCCAGCTGCCCGCTGCCCGGGGCTCCTCATCTGCTCAAGTCCAAGGCGTCTGATGGGCCCCGCTCCTAAGAATCTCCAGTCTGGGGGCTTTGCAAAGGAAAACAAAGGAGAATCCTGGCCTAGGATGCCTTGGAAGGAGCCTTTCAAGGTCACCTAGACCAAATCTCCTTAAGCTGAAGACCTCTGGATTCATGGATTTGTGGGATTGGGAGCCATCTTTGCCTCATGTAGCAAGGTCCTGGGTGTGGAGACACAGAGGTGCCCAGAATGCCCTTGTTTCTGCTTTCTGTATCTTTCTGGTAGCCAGAGAAAGCCTGTTTCAGCCTGTGAGGAAAGTACAAGTTCATGTTTTCTTTTTCTCTTTGGGCAGCATCCGTTTGTAACATCAGCCAAGCCGACCTCCGACCTGACGCCTCTGATCATGGCCACGCAGCAGTTTATGGCTGACAGGAGATACTAGCCCTGGAAGAGGCCATTGTTGTTGTTTGTAGGGTGTAGTTTGTAGTTTGTAATTTATAGCTCGTAGTTTGTAGTTTCTAGATTATAGCTCATAGGTTTTAGTTTGTTGAGACTGATAGTCAAAATAAATACTAGAAGAAATGAAACCTTCATTGTGCTGGAAGCTTCCCTTTGTTCTCACCCTGTGAATAAGTTCTAAATTTGCTTCGGAATGGTCAGGTGTTTCTTCTATGTGGGAAGACCCATGGATGGTGTTTGTGGCAGGGTTTGGAAGCGTGTAAAAGGTCTTCTTCCTTCAGTGCCTCCAGGCCAGAACCTCTTGTGGCAATACAGGCTTGCAGCTGTGACTAGAGGAGCAGAGTAGGGCAAAGTGGAGCAGAGCAGTGGTGTCGCTGCTGGGGGTGCTGCTGTGGCTGTGGGCAGAGGGGGAGGGAGCCGGGCTTCTCCACGGGCTCAGGTGCAGGTGAGTGTCCAGTGGGAAGGTGAGTTCTGCCACGGGAACTAAGGCCAACATGAGGGAGTGAAAACTTGTGCAGTTTGGATCTGGGTGAGCCACTGTGGAGGCCTGTGGGCCTGCTAGGGGACTTCCTGGGGCTATGGCCTGGAAGAATGTCCCCTAG
>JAWMQZ010000404.1:0-11969 GCA_035584835.1 Tangara arthus | reverse complement strand
CTTATCTGTCATAGGGTGCCTGCTAGCCTCAACAGTCGACTAATATGCCAAGTCACAGTCAAACCCTGGGAGCAGCTGACATCACTGAAGACTAATTTTTAGGTGTCTGAAACAGTTGTCTAAATGTGAGCAAAACAGAGTCCAAACATTGCACAAGTAACTTAAGATCATGTCATCTTGCAATCCACATCTCCTGACTAGTCTAAATCTTTAGATATAATTGAAAGTATAATTTTAATTTCCCCACCATAAGTCCATCAATGAAGCTGTCCTGAATCTTCCTGACCAAACTGAATCCTAGAACTTATTCTATGCAACCTTGGTCAGTGAGAAATGCAACCTGAAGCAAATCCTCTGATGAGCTCTGAATGTTCTGTCCGTGATATTTCCTCTACATTTTAGACATGATACATGGGGATGTCTAGAAAGACCAAGAAATGAAATTTAGGAGTCATCTAAATGTGTAAATAGGCTACACTGCCCAATGAACTACACAACCAGGGGCTGACTCAAAAATACAGCACATTCCTTAATTTCTGATTTTTTTTAGCACATAATGATGCTATTTAAATTTTTCTATTCAAAGACATCTGGAGACATGGTAAACCAAGAAAAAATAAAAACCAAAAATTGAAGACTGGCCCTAACTTTCAGGTTTAAACATGGATGGGCAAAAAGCATAATTTTCATAATACATGTGCCTTTTCATATTAAGTTTTGGTATAGACTTCCATTAGATTTAATCTGTACTTTCAGTCTAAAGAGAAAAATATGGAATTTTAAATTCAGTTTATTTATTTATTTGGAATTTTAAGTTCAGTTCAAGATTTTCTAAACAAAAAATGGAAGGGAAATGACAAAGGAGAACATGAAGGGGGAAATTGTGTTCAGCACATGAAAAAAAAAAAGAAACATTTAAAATAATCTGAGTGCTACTGCATAAGGCAATATTATGCAGCTCTGCTATAGCCTTCTCAGGAATCTGGAAACAATCAGCAAGCTCACATATATTGTCCTTTTCTCTTATGCATGTGAGTTTGCCTTCTCTAGGAAACTGGAAGGGTCACATGTTTATAAAAATTCCAAAACTATTGGAACAAATGCAGCTGGTTTTCCTTTATTAACAGACATTTTCAAAACTACTCTATTTTGCCTGCCACCAATAGTTTTAATTTGCTTATTTTCTTTGGTCAGAGATACATCAAATAACGTTTTTGTGTTACTCCTGCTCTCTCAAAACTGAAATACAAAATTAAAGAGCTGGATAACTGGCATTTCTGATGCTTGTTTGGTTTTAAAAGGGTGCATTTTCAGAACTAGTGATGATGAGTAGTGGTCATTAACACATTTTAGTTATTTCTCTCTTGACATGAATCATAAAACTTTTTCAAATTTCTTTCCATGTTTCAGTGAAGAAACACTTAATACTAAGCTGAGAATAAGCTGTTCGCCAATATTTCTTTGGCGTCACAAATTATTTCTCTTCCCTCGCCCAGTGCTGAGGATGTAACAGAAAAGTATGAATTGATTTTTAAGTATCTTGATTTGGATATGCTGCTCTCTCTGAAGCGCACTGGCATATAACTTAATTGTTTTGTACGTAACATCAGCTTCCCTCCATTTATATTCCCATGAAGTATATAGCCTCACATTGCCCATCTGATTTAATTTTGACTGCTTGAATGCCTTTTAGATAAAGGACACCATTCCATGGTGAAATTAGGAGCATTCTTTCCTTTTGACTTCATTCTCCTCATTCTCTCTCCTGAAGCCATAGAAGCAAGAGAATGAACAGAGTAAAGAAACAAAAATTCATACACATCTAGATGCAATTCTCTCCTCTGAGCAATAAGGTTTCATACTCTGCTGGAGAACCTACTTTTCTTAATCCATGTGGAAAGGGGTCTATTCGCAATATTTCACAATCTAAGTACTTTTCTAACAAATCTATTAATTATGCAATCAAAAAAATTATTTTCTGCCTGTGGAGAATTGTTACTGGGTTTTTTCTTGTGCCAGCATCCTTCCTCTTTCCTTCCTCTTTATAAGTAATTCCTATATCAAACTAACATCATTTATGTAATAGAATTCTTTTATCTCACTCCACAAATTCTTGGGGAAAGGAGTCTAAAAAGATAAACAACAATTGCTCTATTAAATGGAAATACAAATCTTTTATCATCACACTCTTTCCCCTCCTCCTTATATCTTATACTATTGCGTGACTCTACCTTTCACTGGCTTTTCATTTGTCTTACTTAAACATATGGAATTAAGCAAATTCTGCAGCCGTTAAAATCAAAATAGAATCACTGGCTGTTTTAAAATCATGACATATTGATCTGTCAACCCATTTGGCATGGCAGGATGATTCAGACCAATGTCAGCCTCAGGAGGTCTTCACCCACACCCCTGCCCAGAGCAGGCTCAGCTGTGGAGTCAGATCAGGTTGCTCAGGCCTTTGCCCCATTTAATGAATTCATGCTGATCACCTTCTTGTTTTCCATGTTGGTAGAGATGGCCTCCAGAATGAAGCACACCCTCTCCTTTCAGGGACTGAGCTGAAGTTCCCTGGGACCTCCTTCTTGCCCTTTTTGAAGACATGATGACATTTTCTTTCTCTCCTGAGGCACCTCTCCAGGTCACCACGACCTTTAAAAGATGATCATAAATGGATTCATGGTGGTGTGTGCCAGATCTCTCAGCACTCACAGATACATCCTGCCAGGGCCCAGGGACTTATGGAGGTCAAGTTTACTCAGGTGTTCTCAGAGACTGTATTTATAATCTTTTCTCCTGGTTTTGCTGGCATTTCTTCTCAATTTTTTCAGCAGTGTTGTGCTCACTGCTAAAGGGCAGTAGTTACCTTAAGAAGACAGAGAAGATAGAGAGGTGCTGTGAAAAGCTGGGGAACTTACTGAGGCTCAGCCTGCTCACCCACTTCAGTGCTCCTGTGCTATAAGCTCCAGGATGTTCCCATCAACACTGTGTCTGCATTCTTTCAGTTCTTCTCCCACTCTACTTGAGTAGCACAGGAGCATTTCTTTCCCTGACAATTTCTAACATGCTAGGGAGCATGGTTTGCAAACATAAAGACATTTAAAGAGATTGCAAAAGCTTTCTAAACAGCTGACAGGTGTTTTTTCACACAAAGAAACAGAGGACTTGTGAGGGGAAACTCTGTTTATGGAAAAAAAAGATTTTTTTCCTGCATACTCCTTATCTCTCAATGTGAAATATTCTTGAATCCTGTAAGTAGCATACAGTGCATTGGATACAACCAAAAACTCTAACGCAGAGTGAAAATTGCTGAAAAGTGTCTTGTTTTTATACAATGACCCTGAACAAGCCCATGAAATCTAAATTTCAAAGCACCATCTTGTACTACAATATCCTCCCTGCGTGGACAAGAGGGAGTCAAGTCCTAATTCCTAATAATATGTCTATCTCAACACAGCACATTTGTCAGCAACAAAAATTCCCATAGTTCCCAGTCATATTTTAGTCATACCTATTGCTTGTTCTACAGCAAGCACATTTAATATAAAAATTCAAATACTACAAAGTAGTACAAAGTACTACAATGTACAAAGTAAATCCCAGAGAGAAACTAACATACACATCTAGCTTCCTAACAGATTAGGTCCTGTAAGGTCAAGATCACCAGATTATTTTTTTCCTGAAACACATCCCTGTATATTTCCATCCTACAGTTAGTTTAAACTGGGCAGACTTTAAATTCACTGGGAATGATGTCCCCAGATAGGTTGCTAAAGATGGAATATCACACAGGAGGGCTTTATGAGAAATATGTACTGTGTTCACTATGAGACACAATCCTAAGATGTGGTTGCCAACAGTAGATAGCACAGTGAGAAAGGAAAAGGAAAAGTTACCTAATTACCGAACTTCCTTTTACATTTCAGGAAAGAAAAAAAAAGAAGTTAGTTAGTTATGATAGTTATCACTTTTAGCAGAGAAACACTGTTTCCTATGACACTGAGATACTGAGTGAAAGCATTTAGGTTAGAGTATAAACTTAATGAAAAAGACAAGGATCAATTGCATATTAATTCTTTATTTGAAGATAAACAATAATTCTGTAGGAAATAATCATTGATGAAACAAGTCACTGGCATCGTGTTTGCTTCTGCTTGAAATTTTTTTATACAGGTCTTATTGGTTTTTCATTACTATTGAGGTGTATTTAGTTAAGTTTCATAACTGTAGGAAAATTCTTCCATTTTTCACATAAAGTGAAACTTGCCTTCAGGCAAGAAGGAAGCGGAAGAATTCCGTACCTTTCAAGTCTCTTCAGTTTCTTAGATCAATGACTTAAATGGGATTTAAGCAGTGCTCTGGCCTCATGCCACTTCACCCAAATGTTAACTTTACCAACATGTGGTGGCCTTGATTACAATCCAAGCACCCCTACCCTGCTAAGTAAACCCACTACAGGAACAGGTACTTTGGAAATTATTTTGTCCAATCCTGTTTTATAATGATTCATGCTGTGTCTCCTTCTCAGATAGGAAGCTAGAGATATTTTCTGGTAAGTTTAAAAATATGCGCTTGTATCAGCTTGAAGATTTTCAACAATAAAGCAATTTTTTTTTTCTAAACCAGGTTTTAAAGTGATCTATCTAAATTGGCATTACTACTACAAGCAGAGGATATTTCTTCAAACACACAGAATCATATGGCAATTCACCTAATTTGAATGGATTTATCTTTCACGTCTCTAAATCATGCAATAACCACTATTCAATCACTAGTAATGCTGAGCCCACAAGAAAGTGACTTGTAAATCTCTTAAACATCGATAGATAGTCTCTGAATTAATTTGTATGGACTTCCTAATGCTTACACAACGTGTGCTCTTCTAACAAATACTGTCTCCCCATGACCCATAAATCTTAACAACTAATGGCACCGTAACTAAATGAACCAGACTACTCCTCAGACTTATGAGGAGCAGCTTGGGTCACTTGGTCTGTTCAGCCTGGAGAAAAGGAGGCTGAGGAGAGACCTCACCGCAGTTACAACTTCCTCATGAGGAGAAGAGGAGGGGCAGGCACTGACCTCTTCTCTCTGCTGACCAGTGACAGGACTTGAAGAAACAGCATCAAGCTGAGTTGAGAGAGGTTTAGGTTGGATATATGGAGAAAGCTCTTGCCTGGTGTGTGATTGGGCGCTGGAAGAGGCTCCCCAGGCAAGTGTTCATAGCACCAGCCTGACTGAGCTCAAGAAGGGTTTGTACAATGCTCTCAGGCCCATGGTGTGACTCCTGGGGAGTCCTCTGCAGGGCCAGGAGCTGGACTTGGATGATCCTGATGGCCTCTTACAATTCAGTACATATTATATGACCTTCTATGACTGAGTACAATCCAGACTCAATCAGCTGGGATATCAATGCATAGGGAGATAGCCATTCCTTGGCATCACTTCCTATCTGAATTCTATTAATGCAATATCCCTGAACCCCTAATCATTCTACAGTAACTCAAATGGCTGCTCACCTTGAAGGAAAATTCCACATAACCTAAAACTCTTTTCAAGAAGATAAACTGTTGCAAAAATATTTTTCTTGCTGTTTTTCCTCTATCAGGACGTTCATAGAATTCAAAACAAAGTACTAGGCCTAGGACATCAGTGACACAATACTGTGAGACCTGAGATTGTATTTATCAGCATGAAAGCAAATATTGACACTCCAGTTTATATTTATCCAGCTGGAGGACAACCCTGAACAACGTACAAGGCAAAGCTCAGCATCTTGAAAACTACCCAAGCTCTCTATTGCAACCATGGACAAATCATGTCCTTTTCCACAAATGCATTGTACATTTCGTAAAAAGATGGTTAAGGCAACAGAAGTCAGCTCTTTTTTTTTAATCTTAACTTGAGGTATTCGAAAGGACTCCTCCTCCAGGGTTCAACAAGACTTGGGTCCCTACTGCAGCCATTCCCAGCTTTCCACACCTATCTGCTCTTATTTACATGGCTTTTCAGAAATTCCTTAGCAACTGTTTTCACAAAATACATAAAAACTCCATTATTTTTGAGACATCTCCTGCTCTGTTAGTTTTGATGTTGATCTACAGGTAAAATGTTATTTGGATAGAAGAAGGAAGTAGAAAATGGGGAAAAAAACTATACTCAGTGTAACTTCTTACAGAAAAGAAGAAATGAGGCCAAACCCAAAACCTCATCAAAATAAACTCCTAATCTATACAGATATAAGAGGAAAGAAAGAGAAAGAAATTCAACTCCTCATTCAATAAATTTTTCTAGGCATATTTTTAGACATCCAAGATATGACAAATATAGAAAGCAGAAGTGAACATACATGAAATAAATTTAAATAAAAGAAAACAGTAAATATAGAAGGATGAAAAAAAAAATTTAACTTAAACAAAACCACATAATTAATCCCTACAGCAGATGTGTGTATTTATTTGAATATCTTCCATACACTTCAAAGTGTTAATTCAACATAATACAGTTTATACAAAATTAAAGAGTAATGAAATTGCTTAACAGGTTTTGATTCCTGCACAATAAGCACTAAGTGTAGGAATAGAAAACGCTTCCAGAGGCTGGGCCAGTGTTGTAGCTGTAGAAGATGAGTTATTAACACCAAAGACCAGGTACAGTGATAGCACTAAAGCCACAATGCACATTCCCCTCTGGAACAGATTTAGCTTAGAGGCATAAGAGGTGCACAAAAACCAGCAGCAAAGGACACACTTTAAAAGTGCTGTAACTGCCTTGAACAGCAGCTCTAGTGTGGAGATAGTATGATTTTACCACACTTTTAAATAAGATCAGAAATATATTTACGGCATCTTTTGTTAATGGGGAATGAAGTTTCTTGTGATAACAGGAATACAACCATGGCCTACTGACAGCTAACTCATTCAAAAAAGGTCATTAAGCAAACTGGTCCTACAGAGAAAATCAAGTTAGTCATGTCCCTAGAAAAAATTACTTTTACTGTGTGGTTAAGATCTTAGATGAATGAGCTGACATGATTGATGTTTATCTTAAATTCATCTAAGTGGAGAGAATATAATCATCCATATTATTAGACACCTAAAAACTTCTATCTACGTGGGATTCAGCAAGGTGTCATCAGTCAGAGGTTATCCAAAAAACAATAGAGTCGTAAAAAAAACTGTTCAATACTTTCAGAATTAATACAGATTTATAAGATTTTGCACATCATCTTCACATGTATGTCATTAGTATTGGAAATACACCACATTTCCTACATCTGGATCTGTCTATAGCCTGCTGCCATATATGGGTAAAAACGTATGCATGCTTCAGGTCTTCAGTGTATTATCCAGAAAAGAATATTTGGGGGAATCTTTCCCTTCTTACTGTTTTAATGCTGTATTGGTTGTCAAAGGAAATGAAAAGAATTTTAATAAGTATTTTTACACTTATTTCATTGCATCGATTCCTCTCCCTCTCTCATAGACATAAAGGTATAAACACATACCACTTCGAAAAAATTATCTTTTTTTTTAATGGTTCTGATCTAATTTAACTCAAAATTTGAGGGATATCCCAGCTCTGCAATAATGAGTCTGCAGCAGAAGAAAAAGGAAGTCCTTTTGTTATGATGAAATATTACAGTTTTAAGTTCATCATGAGTTTCCTCTATGAAAGAGCTAGTACCCAAAACCACTAGGTGTCTGTTGATGTCAAATACACACAAGAGAATTTTTAAAAAATGTTACGAATTTTCAGACTATAAAACTTCTCAGTTAAATTCAATCTAAACTGAAAATAAACACTAGTACTAATCCAGATGAGGAAATTCATTATCTGAAGCAGACAAAAATTTGTTTTGAATTACCCTGTATGCATTACACCCATTAAAACTATCATGTGAAGATGACTGTATATTGCTGGGAAACTGTCAGTTAATTAATTCTTCTGGGCACAAAAGACTCCTTTGTGGTGTCTTTTTCCATACAAATAGGTTAATACTTTTGTTTACTCTCAAGTAAAAACCTTAAGCAGCACATGAAAGAAGGAGAATAGAAATAAAACCGATAAATAGGTGCTATTTGTGAAAATAATATGTTGTTGATTAATTACTAAAAATAACAAGTTGTGAAAATATCTCTTGGGCACTTGAGGACCATTAAGAAACCAACTGGAACTGTGCATTGCATTGATTCTCACTTTTGAAAACATTCATTTTCTCTGTTCTCCTCTCTTTAGCAGTACAGTAAGGTCAGAGGAAAATGTCCAGAGAACTCAGCTCAGATGACTTAGCATTGATTTCTAGCATTGAGGTGTCTCACTAAATAAGAACATCCAGGTTATAATACAATGTGGCTGAGTATTCCACTTGCTGTGTTCAGAAGTGCACATTCACTCACAAACCTTAGAGATATAAAATTCAGTGCAACCTGGGAAAGAATCATAGAACAGCCAGTGTTGGAAGGGACCTTAAAGATCGTCTCTTTCCAGTTCCTCTGCCATAGGCAGGGCCACCTTCCACTTGACTAGGTTTCTCAGAGCTGCATCCAAATTGGCCTTCCAGGGACTAGGCATCCACAACTTCTCTGGACAGCCTGTTCCTGTGTGTCCCCACCTTCACAGCAAACAATTTTTTTCCTAATATCTAATATTTTACTTTGAAGCCATTTCCTCTTGTCCTGTCACTTGATGTTCTTGTAAATATTCTCCCTCCACTTTTCTTGTAGGTTCCCTTCAGGTCCTGAAGGGATATCTCCAGGTTTCTGAAGTAAAACCATTTCTACAGTGTCCTCATTATCAGGGTTGTTGAATTCTCATTCTTCTGACGCCTCAGGTTCATATCCCTATATGTCACAAGGAACAGTCATTATGAATTAAAAGTACGATTTTACATAAAATGTTAAAAGAAAATTGACAGAAAAACTGTATGCATGGAAAAAGTCCTGTACACACACAGAACTCAGGATTTGAATACTGGATTTGAACTGCAGAATTTTTGTATTATAAATTCTTAAAAAATTAAATAAATAGAAGATATTGTTGGAGATTTCAGTGCTATTTAGGACAAAACAGCATGAATCCAATGTTATTATGCACAAGAAAATCCCTAGAAAATAGGTACTTGGTTACTGCTCCTGGGGCTCAGGTACCTCAACACACCTAGCTGAGTGACCTATTCATGACATTCACTATCATCCCTGGTCTTGCGTTAGCGATACATTTACCTCCAAGTTTAGACAGAAAAGGATCTTTTTTTCTGTCTGCTTTTGATATAATGTAGCAAATGTAGAGAAATATCATGTTAAAAACAAAAAAACATCGTTGCCTGAAGAAAAAACTTTCCATGATAGGCATCTCTTTCACTTCTTGGTGCATTTTTCCAACTCTCCAGGCTTTGTCCTTCAGCCCACCTATGAAACAGTTAAAACTTCAGGCTACAAGGGAACAGTCAGCTTTCATACAGAGATGTTTCACTGTGAATGGCACAGTAATATATAAGAATAATTTTTTTCATAGTAGGCATGTATGCTCTGTCTTTATAGAGACATTTTTTTAATTTGGAACATAAATTAAATTAAATATTTATGCCAGAGCTGTCAAAAGAAAGATAAATAGGGTTGGCAAACAATTCTCTTAATGAAGTTCAATCACTGTAATGCACACTGTTGTCAAAGGGTAAGTGCAAGTTAATTTTTTCTTTAAAAGTTTTTCTCTGTTTTTCCTGACAGTCATGTCAGAAAAAAATGATAGTTTGAAAGGTGATTTATTTGGAGCATAATCCTGTGCTCAGTTAAAATGAATAATTTCTTTTCCCTTTGGCAACATCAGCAACTGCTGAGTTCTTGAGGCTATTTATTTATGTTTACTAGTTGGTTTGGAGGAAGGTAGTTTCATTAATATATATTTTTAAGCACAAACAGATTCACCTACACAAAAGACAGATATCTTTTTTTCTTATTTATTTAACTGCAGACATCCAAAGGAAATGAGCAATAACCTACACATAGCCAACCATGGTACCTCAATATCCTGTTTATGTTATCCAGGTACAAAACTTGCATGATCATCAGTAGGCAGAACAAAGAACGGTGTGTTCTGAAACTCAGATTTTCAGCTATAGAGAAACACTCTAAGGATTTTAAGAATCTGCTTTTTAGCACAGTTAGTGTGGGACACACATTTCTGTCTCCCACACTGCCAGCTTCTCTTACTCTCAACACCATTTTAATACCTGCTAAGAGAGATTGGGAACAATTCGCAGGACCAAAGCTAAATGGCCTCATTCCATTTCTTGGAAGTATGTAGAAAAATTGCTGAAATACCTGAACTTCTGGGTCAGTGACAAATTCCTGAAAAGCAGCTTACAGTAGTGCCATAAAAAGTAGTTTTAATGGTACTTTACAAGTCAAGTCCTCCTAAGCCTTATCAACTCAGTTTAATGACCGTTTCCAAATCTTTTCTCAATGAACTTATGTGCCATGTGAATAAGGGTGGATTGTATGGTTAAGAGCAAAGGACTGGCCTAATTAAATAAAAAGTTGCATAACTACATTCCAACTGCATACCTTTCTGGTCTTTGTTTCCTCGATAACCTCCAGTTACCTCTTCTTTGTTCCTTGATTTTCCCATTTTTAAACAACATCCATGTCTTTTTTAACACAGTTTGATCAATAATATTGTTCAAAGAGCTAGTAGCCTACATTCACTTCTGAAGGTCTTCAAACCCCAGTAAAAATGTTGAAAGAGAAGTAAAAAGTACTGATCTACATTCCAGTCTCATTGTGAAATCTCCTAGTATCTTTTAGTCCACTCTGTGCAATACTATATACATAACAAAATCTCTCATGTATGCACAGTGTGATTTTATCTGGCTCTTAATAAAAGAAACCCTGAGCTCATAACATGGGAAATAAAAAAAGATACATTAAAACTATAAAGATACATTAAAACTATGGAGCCAATCACCAACTGGTCCAAATTATCATAATTGAATTCCTTCTGCTGGAAGTCCATCTTTTCAACCTGCTGTATTGTCTGATTCCATCAAAATACAATGCCAGTCAGTTATAATTTACACTGAATGGTATTTTCTACAGACAAAAATCCTGAGTCCTACACCTCAAATATTAACTGAAATCTTGAAAACAGTCCATTGTCTTAATGACCAAACACGTATATTGCAGCATGAATTGTTGTCAATTATTCTTCATAGAATATCGAATGCTACTTTCAAGGGTCAATATAAAGTTTGCAGAATACAACATGTTTGCCTTACAAAAAGAAAGAGAAATTTTCACAGAAAATTCAATTCAAGAAAGGGAAAATTCCACTTATAGCCTTTTTTTTCAGCAACAGTCAGAAACCTCTGAAATCTTCTGAAGAACATGAAGAAGAGATGCCTTAGGCAAATATTAGAGAAGACATACAGGTAACTAGAATGAAGACCATGCACGTATTGTTGCCTACCTCTCTTAATTTTTCCTTTGTGGTGAAATTAATGAAATCTGCTACCTATAAAAACTCGTCACTTTTCAATGCAAAAAGCACCCTTTGGGTTGAGGAGTAGTGGAGGTTCTTGCTAAGCATACCAGAAGGGTGCTAGGTTTTGGGTGAATTACTTTCTTGTGTTGGACTGTTTAAAGCTGATTTAGAAATTAAATCACATATTTCACAGCTTTCTTGAAAATGTGAGGTATCACATTGTTCTTAATAAGATTTTTTATAAATGTGTGTATATATATATACACACACACAGTTATTTAGATTCCCATAGTCTGCATATTTTGCTTTCCATGCTCAGAAATAGCTACAAAAACGGGAGGATATTAGTGGAGTCAGTGCAGTGTTAGAACAGGGCAAGAATCTGAACGTGAAATTTTGAGCAAGTACCTGCACTTTTATATATATACATATCACACTGCCTGAGAACACATCTACTAATGATTCAATAAGTTTCAATGCTCTCCTCA
>JAWMQZ010000403.1:0-11994 GCA_035584835.1 Tangara arthus | reverse complement strand
TTTTATGTACAGGACAATCTCTCAACATGAATTTCATTGCAGGCAATGGAAAGGGAATAACGGAAATAATTTAGAGTATTACAGGAGCTTCTTCCTTTTTTCAAATCTTATTTTCACTTTAAGGTTAGTTGAATTTGCTTGTATTTTTTTTTAATTCAGGGACCAGAGCACTTATATTATCTCTATGGCTTATAGTAAGTACTTATCTTTATTCCTCATAGTCTGGCAGGTTGCTGACTAACAGATGTGTAGGTGTAGCACAGTATGTATACAGACTTATATATTTATATATATGTAAATATATATTTTTATATATGTAAATATATATATATCTATATAGATATATATATTTACATATATACTGGAAAAGCTGTTCTGTAAATCTTGCATGGGACAAGAGCTGAAGAATAGTCCCTCAGGGAAAACCTGAAACTCTGGGGGGAAAACAAAATACAACAAAAACGAAATTTTGTAATTGCAAAGACTTTGCAAAAGCAGCTGAAGAAATTATTTGCATATGAATCCCCAAGTGACTGTAAGATATATAGGAACAAAAAATAAGACATCAAGGCAGGTATAACAAAACACCAGTGTTAAATTGTCTTGTTAAACAAAATCCTGTCCTGGAAGCTTTCAGCTTCATTGACAGAAACACAGAAAAATCAAAGCCCACCCAGCTGGAATAGTAATCTGAGAGAACCTGGAGGAGCCAGAGCCAGACATGCTGGGTGAGCAGATGCCTTGAAAAATTACCCCCAGGAAATAGGTAAGAGAGGGCAAAAGGCAGTGGGGCAGTGGGATTCAGAGGAACTCACCTGAACACCTCCCTGAAAGCACTGCAGGCAAGGAGAGTCCTGTTAATTAAGCTTTTTAATGACCATTTACCCACTGTTTTTCTTCTCTCTGTGTGAAGGTCATTTTGAGCAGTGTCATTTGCAAACAGCTCTTGCAGGTGCATTTTGCTTTTGCTTTTCTTTCCCATCTCCTCATCCCGTGTAGAGCAGTGTAACAGTTGGGTGAGTCACTAAGTGGAAATGGATGAGAAGAGTGATCTTTTCTCCTCCAAAATGCAAAGCTGGAGGAGACATTAAGTGCACTGAAGTGAGGAGAGATGTTGCAGACTGGCCCTCAGCTGAGAGTTCCTAAAAAGTGCTTACATTTACTTAACCGCTAAACAATCAGGTTGGAATTGAAGCAAACAGCACCCTCTACACACCCAAATCCCCAAATATTGGATGGAACATGGAAAAAAAAAAGTTTATATTCTCCTGGAAACCCTTTCTGCTGCTTTTATGGGGAAATTGGAAGGGAGTATTACAATGAAAGCAGGCCTTTTGTTCTGTATTTCAAACAAGAGATTGTTGTCTATGCAGGGAACAGATTTCCAGGATGCTTCACTCAAAATCAAGTTATTAATCAAAAATCCTTTTCTTCCTCTGGGAGGACTAGAGAAACAAAAGGTTCATTATTTTAGGGCTCACAGACATCTGGAGAGGGATGGATTTGGGGTGCACAGAGTGCTAAAAGCACCTGAGGCAGGTCTGTGTGCAGAGATTGTCTCTCCGGCACAAGGCCCAGCAGGTGAGACACAGGTGATTTTCCTGGGCATAGGTCTTTGGATATAACCACATTTCCAGGTGGTTTTCCTGGTCTTTGGGTATCTTTCCAAAAGGAGCCACAGCAGGAAGGGCATGCCTTTTTCTGCCTGAAGCTGAACCTGAGGCTCGTGGGGTTCCTGGGAGTTTGGCGTGGTGATGCAGCAATGAGAGGGTACTGACCTGGGTTATTGCTTGGGAGTTAAGGGAAAAAGCAAGATTTGGAGCAGAATATTTTCAAAATAAAAATGGATGAAGAGCAATTCTCAGTTTTCTCTGGTGGTCTACACATCCCTGGAAGCATCCAAAGCCAGGCTGGACAGGGCTTGGAGCAGCCTGGGATAGTGGAAGGTGTCCTTGCCCATGGCAGGGGTGGAATGGGATGAGCTTCCTGATCCCTTCCAACCCACACCATTCTATTATCAATATTTTTTTTTTCTCTCTTGGAAGAGAGTGTTTGGAGTGTTTGTAACTGTGGACTTCTGAACAATTTCTCAGGAAGAAGAATCAGTTGAAGAGCTAAAATGGCCTTTCCAGACACATTAATTTCCTTTTTTGAGAGGGCCTGCAGGACAAGAGCACTCTAGAAGAAACTTCTATTTACGAGTTCTAATGGCTCTACACACAATGATTTCTTTCATGAGACGTCTCAACCACTTCTAATGTATTCTTACATTTTCAAATAGGAAGCAAATGTAGGGGAAAATGCTGCAAAGCAGCTCTCCCTGTGATAGAGTCATTTTGTATTCCATTAGATTGTGCTGCTTTAAGGTGGAAGATAAACAGATGAGGAAAGGCTTCTTATTAATTAAAGGCATGCACTGCCAATTGTAAGGGTGATCAAATACTGGTTCAGCCTCAGCAGTGCTGCTCACTTTTTACCAGGTGTGAGGATATTTGCTAAAGATGACAGGAGTGCCCAGCAAAGCAGAGTCTGTGTGCAAAGCTCCTTTCAGGTCAGGTCTGTGCAGGCTGACAAGACAAAGGCTTATGAGAAAAACAGTCCAACAAGTGCAAAGGGGCCATGGTATTGAACCTGAAAACCAAACCTGTTTGCTGCTTGGTAGTGAAACCAGGCCCTTTGTAAGCACTTTGCTTATTTATTGTAAGTGCTGCAGCTCAGCTAATGATTTTTGGTTTAGTTGGAGTTCAGATTCTCACTTTCATCAGCATTATCTTGCCAAACACATTCCCAAGCTTACTTTAATTTAGGATTTGACACCAGCGATTGCCTTTTTTTTCCCCCTCAAAGGATGAACTAGTCCACCATAAAATGGAATATTAGGCAATTTATTGTGCTAATGACTTGCAGAAAAAAAGCCAAATTGCACTGATAGTGGATTATACTGAACAATAAAAACCTCCCTCATCCCAACTCTCAGCGAGCACATAGTTGAGCTGTAGTTAGCTGGGAATTCCTGGGAATAGCATCCACACTGCAGCCAGCCATGCTTCAGCAGGAGCCACATTCCCAGTGGGACAGCACCCATCTCCCTCACACCTGGAATTGTGCCTCGTTACCCCCCAGTTTTAGCTCAGCTAAAAAGGCTGCTGTTATCATGGCATATGGCATTTCCTACCTGATTACCCTACAATCTATCCTCTGATTCCAAGCAAGCTGAAAGAGAAGTTAAGATTCAAGAGGGTTCAGGTTTGCATCAGTTTTTTGCAGAGAGAGAGTCAAGTAGAAGAATCTGTCATCAGTGCTCATCAGTGAGAGAGGAGCTCAGCCAGGAAACAGGAATCTGCAGGAAGCAGCTCTGCACAGCTCCCAGAACTGGCACTCAGTAACTTCAACAAAGGCAAGATTGAACAAAAGATTCAGATGAGACTATCAAAAATATTCTTTCGAGTTGGATCAATAACAAGATTCAATCAGACACTGGAAAAGCTGTTCGGTGACAAGGGCAGGAGACAAAGTAATGAGCCCTAAGGGAGGAAGAAAATAAAGGAATCAATGTAATTGGAGGAAAAAGAGAAAGTGGCTGAAGAGTAACCCAGCCCCACTGCCATCAAAATCTGAGCAGCCAGAATCAGAGGGAACAGCTCAAACAGAGAGACTCTGCCAGGTTCAACAGCATTTAGAAACCCAGCAGTGCCAGAAGGCTTCAGTGGGATGAGCTTAGACCCCTCCTAATTACCAGATGAAAGCACTCCTTTTTAGCAGACAATTAGTGGGATTTTTACCAATAAGAATGAAATCACCTGCCACCTCAGGGTCTGGTCAGTCGAGATTTCCCCACCCATTTTCATGGATTTCTCCTCCAGTGACTACAACTGTTACCTCAGACCTCAGAGTTAAGGGCTCCAGCAAAAATATCATGGAACTTATTTTAAAGTGTTTAAATCCCACTCCCTTTGGGTTTATGTCATCTGCATTGCTGAAACCAAGCATTCATTTATTTAATTTCTATTTCTTTTCCTGTTTGAGAAAAAATTATTGCTCAAAGCCTGCTTCTTCCCCCAGCAGTCCTTGCACACACTCAGACCTTATCCCCATGACAGGGGTAGGCAATGCCATCCCACAAAAGGCAGGAGCAGTCGTCAGGAACAGGGTTAGTGACACAGGGTTGGGTTAGCAGTGACACTTCAGCACTATTGCAACAACATTTAAAGAGAGACCAGTGTCTAAACAAGCCTGTTGTGAGAATGAGCATTTTCAGTGTGTTCTGTAGCAGAAAATATTGTATCTGCTACAAAAACAACAGCTTCTCTAAATGATTAAACTCCTGAGCTTCTTTTTAGCAATTAACAAGCTTTGAACATTGTTTACAGTGTTGGTTGTATGGCATCGTTGCTTTTATCCTCCAGAGTAGCAGCAAAGATTCCACATGAATTAAATCCCATTTTCTTTTCCCCTACACCACTGTTAAAGTATGGTATGTGAAAAAAAAACTCATTCTAGTAGTAATTACCTAGGACAATGTAAAGTTCAGCATTGGTTTGTAGGAAAAAAATGGCTGTTTATTTCCTGGTTAGCATTAGTAGAAAAGCTGAAAACATCCAGATGAGTGACTGCAGCACTGCAGTGAGTAGGGTTTGGGGAAAGCTGTTCCAAAACTGTCTCTGAGTAGAAATAAGGCCTGATCTGCATGGGGTGGGTTCATTTTCCAACACAGTATGAGAGTTAAGAGGGACGACTTCCTTAGAAGCATCCAAGACCAGGCTGGATGGGGTCCTGATCAGCCTGGTCTACTGGAGGTTGTGCCTGCCCATGGAAGGGAGTTGGAACCAGGCAATTCTTTCCAACCTAAACCATTCCATGGTTCCATGGGGATTTTTTGGCTGCCTGAACATGGGCACAGCTCTTTTGGCACCAACACAGCAGCACTCACATGAAGGAACCTGTCCAGCTTCAACCTGTGCTCTTTGATCAGGTGAGATGTTCATACCTGGAGGTGTTGCCACCCTGGAGAATCCCATCCACTTTGGGGACACCCACAGTTCTATTTTCCAGTCTAGACAGGGCCTCTGTTTTGACAAATCTCATTCTCTGCTTTATGGTAAAACAAGACAATACCTGATGTCCCTAAATCCTACTCCATCTCTCCATTTCAACACATGAATTAGTTACTTGTGAAACAATGAGTAATTTTATTTTTTATGGGTGAATGCTTATCACTCACATAGAAAAAACAGGCTGGAGCATATACTGCAAGGGAACAAAGCCAAATGTTTCAAAAATTCAATCAAAGCCTACAAAAAACACTAAGAAGGAGGTGTGACTAAGACAACAGGCAGAGACTCAGCTTCCTGCTCTCAATGCCTGATGGCACCAAGGGTGTCATTTGTCATGCTGTGTCTGGGTCCCCATCTCTAAAATGAACACAACAGCCACCAAGACACCTCAAGTTTATGTGGGGAGGTTATTTTGGAACCTGCTTCCTTTTCCACTGGTTTCCATGGAAAATTATCATCTTCCTCTGCTAACAGTGCTGATTTTGGTAAGACAAGCTTGGGGAAAAGCAAGAAAATGTAGATAACTGATTTTTTTCCATGCACAAGAAGCAGAGGGTGTGGGGTATGGGGGGAAAGGCAGCAGCAAATCCAGCAAGTGAGTCCAGGGAAAAGCACTTTTGGAGCAGCCATCCCTGCCTGGCAGATGAGGGGTGGGAACCCTCTCACAGCTCCCTGCTCTTCTGCATTCCCACCCTGTCTGGCACTGGCTTTCCTCACCCCAGAGGAGCTGCTGGCAGCCTGGAGCTCCCACAGCTCCCCTGCACAACACATTCCCAACCTCTTTCCACACCCCAGTGGTGCCAGTGGGACTTTTCTGTGTTTAACAGTCACTCTGTGGGTCAGTCCTTCCCCAGAAAGACGATTCACATCCATAGGAATTTCACTCCTTTCCATGAGCAGAGCCTTCCTTCAGCCATCCACAGATTAAACCTTCAGCTAAAGCTACTCAGAGTTACTCACTGCTGAATGGGAAGTGCAGCTCAACTCACCAGACACAGAGAGAGTAACTTCAATATGGGATGAGCAGTCCTTTAGGAAAGCTTCCTTCCCCTGGCTGGAGGTTGATTTAAAGCTGTGTTTAATGCAGGTGATGTGGAATGTGAAAGGATTTTTTTGGCCCTGTATATATTACTCTTTTTGGATCAGAGGTACAGCATATTTTGGCTTTAAACTGAAAGAGGGAAAGTTTGGAATTGGACATTAAGAAGGAATTGTTCCCTGGGACCAGAGGGTGAGGCTGTGGCACAGGGTGCCCGGAGCAGCTGTGGCTGCCCCTGGATCCCTGGCAGTGCCCAAGGCCAGGCAGGATGGGACAACAGGGAAAAGATTCTTCTTTTAATTGTACAAAACTGGGTAGTTAAAAACCACTCCATTTTGATGGCACATCGTGGCAGCCACACAGTGCTGCTGGAACCAGGGGCCTTGAGCTTTGGGGGAAGGGCACTAAAGCACATTAAACTCACACACAAGGAAGAAAGAGCAGAAAACAATTCCTATTCTGAATACAGAATCTGCTAAGGAAGGACCCAAGAGCAGCTGGATTTAGTACAGGATTTAGTACAGCTGTTGGCCATCTAAACAATCTAGTCAAACAGCACAGTCATGGAGACCTTGGGAGGTGTATCTGTGTCCTGTCTGTCCACCTGTATTTCCTCTCAGATATTACTACATTTTAATTTCAAAGGATTTAGGGAATTTATGAGCACTTGCCAACAGCTTGATAGCAGTAGATCCACAGTGGAATATCCTAACTGGAGCTAAACCCAGTAAAGTGCCACACTGCTCATTTAATGTGGCAAGTATGTGCCATGACAACACTGATTAATTCATATTTTAATGATATCAATTTTAAAATATGCGTAATAGATATTAGAAATATTTCTGATAGAGATTCTCAGGGCAACATGCAGAGCAAGCAAGCATTTTGGAGGCAAAGGACCTCCAATACAGCCAAACATCCAAGCATTCAGCCTGCAATTTAGATCACAAACCCAGCTACTGATGGTTTGGATCCTCTGAGCTTTTCCTCTGTCCCTGCTCTTTGCCAACAGGAGACAAGGGGACATTACAAAGTGTCCCCTTTGGTAGCCCTGGTGTAGTGCCATGGATTGCCACGTGTCAGGACACTGCCACACCCCCCTCTCTGGCATTTAACTCCAGCAGGAACCACCTGAATCCATCTGCTCTGAAAGAGAGATGACATTTCCATGAAACCAAATAAACCCAGGAATGGCAGATGGTGTGTGTGTGTGCAGGGAGGGAGGCGGGGAAAGGAGAGCGTGGGTTAAAAAAAGGACCTGCCCCAAATACAGCCTGAACTACAATGAAATGGGAAAGGGGAAGGGGAAGAATACCTTGACAGAGGCATGGGGAGAACACTAGGTGCAATCAGTTTGATTAGAGTGCAGCTCTGTGCATCCAGAAAGCAAAAAGGGAATCAGAGAGCCAGGCGAAATGGAGTGCCCGGGGATCGTGCACTTGGTGCCTCACATCCCTGAGAGCAAATGTGCATGGCTGGTGCTCTCCCAAAGATCTCCAGCAGCAAAGCCTTCAGCAGGACACAGCACAGCTGGTCAGCAGTGCCCAGATGAGGGGGAAGCTGACCTCAGACTCGTGGCCCTCCTCTGCTTCTGTTCAAACATCCACCCATTGTCTGTCCTCATGTCCAGGCTACACCCCAAACAACCGCAAACCACAGACAAAGAGTCCAGTGGTTATGTTGAGGTTTTTTGGAGTGTGTTACATAAGCACAGCAAATCCATCAGCGTCTTGGAGATCACCATAGAAACAGGCTGCCAGCTCAGTGCAGGAGGAAGAATCCCTGATGTCAGCCTGGAGAAGATGCTGATGTGCCTAGCCCAACACACAGAGATCCCTCTCTCTCTTCCTGGACTCCTGGGGCCCATTCCCTCTCCCCTTTTGGCCACATGAGGGTGGAGGGAGGGTTTCCTGCTCCCTGGAGTGACACAGAAGACACCAAACCATTTTCTACCAAAGCAAATGAGACATTGAGGCTCTATTCCAAATAAAAAATCAAAAAATAGCTACCTGGATATTTCTGTATGAAAAAGCTCTGCTCCAGCTCTCTGAAGGACACCAAGAGCATGTGAATGTGCAGTGGTTGCTGCCATCACCCCATTTTTGGTGCTACCTCATTCTTTTTTCAATGACCTGGGCCATGAGAATGTTTCCTTCTGCCATGGCTTTAGTGAGAGAAATTTAGGAGAAATCATAACATAAGAAAATGACTTTCAGTATTTTTATGACAATTGATTGCTACAAAACAAGAACTCTAATTCTGGCTTAATTAAGCTGCACAGCATCCAGTTTCCCCCAGTACAAACAGAGAAATCCCACAAGCCACGAGGCCTGAGGCCAGAATTGCTCTGCTGGAAGGGAAAAATGGGGTAAAGAAAGACTTGGTGTTATTTGATGGGACATGCACTCACCAGGCTCCTCCTACAGCTCCTCCATTTCTCTGATTTTGGGGTTGAATAGAGAATTTTCCATGGGCTTCATTCCTTTCTGAAGTATCTTCCTAGACAAGTGCCCACTTCTCAGTGGACCTCACATCATGTGAAGTAGGAATTACATGTGTTTCCACATAGTTCTTCAAATTAATGTGCAACAAATGGATTGATTGAATTAATAATTCATAAATGCTAATTGTACTTGAATGGAAAAGTGTTCAACCATTATCGTGTTCATTGACCTGAAAATATATCCCTCAGTTTAAAGTATTTCTCTAAATTTTGGTCTGATGACAGCAAATCTTTTAATCACTCTCTTGTAATTTTGTGACTTCAACTTAAAACCATTACAATCCTATAAAAAGAATTGACATTTAGTCAAACAAAATGATGAATTTCTTTGCACTGCAGCAAGCACTCAGATGCTCACTTTATCTCAAGATTAAAAAGTTAGCCAAAGCTTGCCCTGAACTGAATTAATTTTAAATATGCATTTACACAGTAATTATGGCTCACTAAAATTTAAACTCCAAGGAAATACAG
Source organism: Tangara arthus (assembly GCA_035584835.1). Classification (NCBI taxonomy): domain Eukaryota; kingdom Metazoa; phylum Chordata; class Aves; order Passeriformes; family Thraupidae; genus Tangara; species Tangara arthus. The sequence goes on along the minus strand of JAWMQZ010000403.1, from coordinate 2,927 downwards.
AAATATTTTAAAGGGTGGTACTGAAAACTAAACTGCTTCATTTTGTTTCATGTTATTTTCCATGTTTCCATGTGCAGCCACAAGATCAGTTGAATTCTATTTCCCATTGCTCTCCTTGAAATGTTTATTCTCTGTACATTCAGTTTTGTAGTCCCAAATTTAGGGACAATTTAGGATAGTTATTAATCCACAACTTTATCTAGAATAAAAGTCCACAGAATCCTTTGGCTTTTTTTCCCCCCACATCCTTCTATTATATCCTATGATTATTCCTCTTGGTTATTAGGAAAAACTCCTTCTCCAGAGGTTTGTCCAGCTTTGGAACAGGCTGCAGTGGAGAAATCACTATCCCTGGGGGAATTTTAAAGACTTGTACAGGTGGCACTTGGGTACCTGATTTTGTGGGGGCCTTGGCAGTGCAGGGGGAGCTGGATTTGTCCTTCCCAACCTCATGGACTCTGTAATTCCCCGCTTATTGGGAATATTCTCCAATTATTCTCACTCAGTGCTATCATGCAAATACAGCAGTATTATTTATTTACACATTTTGTTATGTTTGATTTCTTTTAGTGAATCAAAGTTGCTCAGGGCAGCATGCAGAGACCTAGGGGACAAACAGCAAGTTTTTGTGGAAATGTTTCCTTCTGCCATGGCTCTAGTGGGAGAAATTTAGGAGAAATCACAACATGAGGAGATGACTTTGAGTACTTGCATGACAATTGATTACTACAAAACAAGAACTCTAATTCTGGTTTAATTAAGCCGCACAGTGTCCAGTTTCCCCCAGTACAAACACTCCTCTTTGCCCTCAATCACCCATCAGTGTCAGTGGTGGTTCAGTGGAATATTTTACTCTGTTAGCACCTGGGATTTTAGGGAGAGAGGCTGGGTTCACCTCTCTGTGTTGGGTTTACTCTTGATGTGTGATCCAGAGTCAGTGTGAAGTTTCCTAATGAATTCACTGCTCTTTATTCCCAGCTGCTATGGAAATAGGAAGCAAGGTGAAGTAGGGAAAAATCATCTCCCCATATGAACTGAAAGAAATGTTCCTCAAAAAACAATTTGTACTTTTGTACCAAGATTGGTACAAAAGCCAATCTGCTCCAATTAGAAAAACAGTAACAGCAAAGTCCAACTTGCACATAAATACTACAGGAGCAAAAGCCCATCCTCCACAAACACATTCAGAAAAATGATTTTTGCTTTTTGCCCTTAGATATTTCTAATATCAAACAAAATAAAGCAACCCCATGAATATGACACTGTCTCCTCATTGTTTCCTCACAGCTCAAGGAATAACTGCATTTTGGACAGGACAAAACACTTGGAACCACATGATTCTTGTGGAGGTTCTCTGAGAAACAAACTCCTTTTTAGGGGGGTGGAGATGTAGAAAAAGTGACAACAGGACAAAAGTGGGGACCTGCTGTAATAATTCAGTGGTAACAAAAATTTGTGAGGTTTTTTCCCTTCTTTCTGTAGAGGAAACTTATTTGCTGATACTTGTGGCAAGCATCTTATCTTCAATTCATTCTACTCCATCCTGCATCCAGCTATGTTCAGTTTGATCCCCTCTATACAAACATGACTGTGCCTATCACTGCTGGGCACAAAAGCCCCATCAGCCTTAGCCAAAAACCAGCAGCCCCACTCAGCTGTAATGTTCAGCTCTCCCCCTGACTGGCTTCCAGCTTCACAGGTTGGCTGTGTGTGCTCTAATGAAATACTCCTTCCATTTCACTTTCTTTGCCTGCCATCAATTCCACTGAATTATGACAGATTCCTGGAATCCAGGCTGTTTTTTTTTCTTTGTTTCTTCCCATTCAAGATAGATCTTGCAAAGGAGTGGTCCAAAAACCTAGCATTAGCCTTGCTGTCCTCTGCATCTTTGCAGAATTATTTCTTGGTTTTTTTTTTTTAGTGTGGAATAATTCACGTTCCAAACAAAGGCTCATGACTGTCACTGACAATAAAATCTTAACTTTCTCTGCATTGCTTTCCATTCCCTAATGAGTTGAAGATGTAATTTTTGCTTTTTCCTACTGTTGATGTGATCTGGAGAGATTTTCACTTTGCTGGCTTACCAGCAACAACGAGAATTTCTTTTTCTCAGAGGAAGGGGAAAGTTTAAAGCTCAGCAACATGAGAGGTTTGTATTGTTGTTCCAAGCACACATTACCTTCAAATTTATGCAAGCTGAATCTCATATGCCAAGTCTTCAAAATTAATCTAGACTCTCTCCCCATCCCCTGTGGTTTGCACAAACTGAGAGGTTTATGGGCCAAACTGTTGAAAAATGCCTCTGGATTTGTTTCCAGCGCTGGCACATGCAAAAAGGGATGTGCAGACACCAATGCTTTTGTTTCAGAGTAAGTGTGCCCACTTGGCTTTGTGTGTGAGAGCTGTGAGGAGCCACAGAGCTTCACCCTGGCAGGGCTGGGCCTCCCTCAAACGTGACAGCACTCTCCAAACACAAATGTCCCACCAAGTTCGGGAAGGGACAATGACATTAAAGCAACTTGTCCAGTGCCATCAGTAGGTTGTCCCACAGATTCTGTCTGAAGGAACTCTTTCTGGAAAGCTGTTGTTTTCTCAGTGGTAGTGGATATGTTCCTGCCGCTGAAAATGTGAGCACAACACCACAGCCCTTCACCCTCAACTGATTTATGGAATCACAGAATCTTTAGGGCTGGAAAACTCCTCTAAGATCCTACACTGCAACCATAAACCAAGTACCACCGTTATGTTCACCATTAAAAATGTCCCCAAATGCCACATCCACACATATTTTGAGTACTTCCAGGGATGGGGACTCTCACCTGGCTACTCATTTGCTGAGGAAATATTTCCTAATATCCAAGCTGAGCCTCCCCTGGCCCAGCTTGAGGCCCTTTCCCCTTGTCCTGTCCCTGTTCCCTGGCAGCACA
>JAWMQZ010000402.1:0-12168 GCA_035584835.1 Tangara arthus | reverse complement strand
CCTCCCCTCCCCTCCCCTCTTATTTTTCAATGGAGAGGGAAACCATATAGAGGAAACATGATCTGCATAATGTTTACATTAACTTCTGCTTCTATTTATCTTTATGAAAGAAATCTAATATTTAAAATTTCAGCATTAACTTTGTATATAGGCATACCATGCTCATTCTTCACACCCTTGTATTCCTGCTCTGTATAACTGCTCCAGTAAGCTTCCCTGTATACCTGTTTTCTGTTAAAGCCATAAATTTATTTGCTTTTGGCAGACTTTTTTTTAGTCTAATTATAACATCTGAGTTTTAACATTCCTTATTGTGAACTATTTGCAAGGATTTTCTGTTGTACCTGTGAGTAAAAAATCCAAAGCAAAATTTCGAAAAACTATCACTCGTATTTGCTAACACAGGCAGAAAAGCTATACTCAGTCTGGTCTCTAATGACGGACATGTTTATGCAGCATACATTAAACAACAACTTAAAATGCACATAATATTTATTTACTCAGGATGAGCCACCAATGTTAACTGTATTTAAGGTAAGCAAATATAAACTAAATATTATGTAATAGGTTCTAAGATTGGAGTTGATAGTCTCTAAGAACTGTACTAGAATTCTTTCTGGAGCTATAGCAGTGTTACACAGCTGGAACTGGAGCAATAGGCTGAACAAAAAAAAAGGAATAAACAAAAAAATTTCTTTCGATTACTCTATGTTACAGAATGTGCTGGATGAAAAATAATCATATAATTTCTTCTCTCTTTTTTCCTTAACATATGTCTTAGTGCTTATAACAGCTATTCAAAATACACACATAGAAATCCATTGTAATCCATTGTATTTCAAATATTTTTTCTGTGTTGTTATTCTCACACAGTCCATAAAAGGCTTATTTCACAATGCTGTTTCCCTCAGAGGAAAGGGAAGCAAAAGCAATCAATTAACGAGACTTTAAATTCTTAGCAATTCTTACAAAATAAACTAGTGAGTTACCATTAAAAATGGCAAAAATAAAAATTATTCATTTTTGTGTTCATAAAATCTAAGCCTAAATTTCTTTGCCTTCATGCAGGATTACATTATTTCCCTCTTGAATTTAAAACCCATTGAAATCAATGGAAAACTTGATAAGGTTTGGCTCGGGTCCTCTTTACGAGTATTATAGCAGTAAGGTTTTATGGTGTTTGCACAAAAGCTAATAAAAATAAACTTTGAATTTGTTTTCCAAAATGATCCAAAAACCCATCATCTGATCCATGAGAAATCAATGGTTAAATCGACAGACAACCATCTTACTATCTGCTTTTGAGCCCAGACCACATATACCTACACAGTGAGCCAGACGTGGGTTGTGCAAATAAAAGTAGGTCAAACAAATTCAGAGTATCTAAGTCAATTCTGCCAGCTGAGGAGCTGGCTCAGTGACTTGCACTAGTGTTGAAGTGCGAGAAAGGCTATACATGTATTCACTTAAAATATTTTTCACTTCTGCCTGAGCTGTTCTTACCCTACATAATAGCAATAAACCCATTTTTAGTGATTTTGTTTATTGGTAAAGAAAGAAGTTCTTTTGCAATAGAAGTAGTTTTGAATAGTGCAACATGGTAATTCACTTACCTATTTGATGTATTAGCCTACTGGTATCTGACAGCAATGGGAACTGCTATGCCTCAATTGATATGTTCTTTCCACTCTCATTTCAGACCTTTGAGGCTGGAAACACTCTCAAATGCTTGTAATGTTAACAGCTGTCCATATTTTCTTTTCTCTCATCTTAAAGGCCATGATACACTCAGGAGCAGGGCTGTGAGTTCACTGATATTGCCACTCACTTCCCAGGAAAAATGTACATTATGTGCTGACCTCCATTGGAGTCACTCTGTTCTTAATCTTCTTTCCTTGTGAGATAAGGATTGGTCTTGCAAGTACCAGCAAGATGCACCCTCATGTGACATGCTTTTTTGACATTTCCCTCCTCAGACAGTCATTTTTTCAGTCTCTCACTTTAATTCAAGGTGTCTTTTCCAGAGCCAGAAGGGCTGGTTGACAGTTCTGTTTACACCTTTCTCTATTTTTGGAATGTAACCACATTATGTGATTTTTAAATGCATATTTAAACTACTCTGCATCAAAGATTGTAATATCTTCAGAAGGTGGAAAGACTTCCCAGAAATGGTTCTGTTTTCTTTGAATTATTTACATATACATTGTCATCTCTACTTTCATTCCTTAGCACTCACTGATACAAAATTGTCTTAGAATTGATGTATAAGAGAGTTGTGCAGAAAGATTTCACAGTGAGATCTCAGGTGCTCCTTGAAAACTTATTCTGAGGAACATGCAGAGTCTATGAAAGGATTAATCGGACATTTGCAAAAAAGGGCCTCACCAAAATTTCATGCAATAAAAGCATGTTCAGCTACTATATGGTAATCTATACTCAGCCACTGCAGCTTCCCTGCTGCAGTGACAGAAATGTTTATTGCTCAGGTACCATTACTAGGCTGATATAGAGAGATTTTCCTCTCTGCAGAGAGGTATCACTGCTCTTCGAGCAAGTCCATCACTGTACAGACAGAGGAAGGGAATCTATCTCATATGCACATTTTCCCATTGCACATTTGCATTCTTTAATAATAGAACTTATCTTCTGAACAAGCCAACTTAAATTCTATGACCTTTCTCCATAAGCATTTAAATGTCTTTAATATTATTTATATTGTGAACTGTGTTTTGCTTGGCCTGTATACAGATACAGATTTATCTCTAATGGTACTATACTGTGACATACATATCATCAGGAATCATTTACTTAAGTCATAAATTTCATCATGTTCCCCATTCAGAATCTTGCTGGACACTGGGGTGTGTTCCTACTAGGGAAAAAGTCTTGTTCTTCCATTCAGGACTCTCCAGCGGAAAAGAAGATGAAACAATTCTCCAAATACAAAAGGCAAGCATTAATCAACATTGTGATCTGAAAATATATGAAGCAGATTCTTTGCCTGCACAAAGAAAGCCAGATTCCTTGGAATTAAAACCAGTCAAGTAGTGCTAGTGTATCTAACACCTTTAAATTAAATGCTGTTATGCGCAAACTCATCCAAAACTCGTAATGTCTTTTGTTCATTGGCATTCAAACTTTATGAGTCGGGCAGTTATTCTGTGGCTTTCTCATAAACTGTTTATAAATTGATTACTTGGACTTCATACAGTATTATTTGAACTTCATGATAGATCATTGAAATATCTGCTTTATAACAAAAATCAAGTAATGAACAGCAAACAGCTTATGGAAAAGGAAAACATGAAACTAGAACAAGTTAGTAAGTTAAATATTTAGAATTTTAAAGCATCTGATTATCATCTGAATATTCATGACTGCTCTGTTTCAGCAAATACTTACTTGCATGCATATTAATAGGTATAATTGCTTTTATTATTTGATAGGTTTAATTTCTATGGATAGATTACAATATCTTTCTTTGTCCCCCATATACCCTGATCTCACTTTTTTTTTTAGCTAGCATACACTACCTTTTATAGTCACACATAAGCCTGTATGTATCAAGATTTTGTTTCAGTCATATTTCCTTTCTAACCTTCCTTTGCTTAAGGAGATGATTTTTTTTCTTCTCCTCTGCAGTCTTAAACAGATAGATAGTTTTCCTTTTAATTTTTTGCTTTCCAAGGATTGAAATCCCCAATTTCTCTGTTCAGGCTGAATATAGAAAGAAACTGCTTTTGGCCTATCCAGCAATTTTCTCTTCAGTAAGATGACTGTCTGGATGTTGACGTTCATTTCTTTGTTTTATGGGTGTCATTTCTTCTTAAACAAAGACCTGTTGGTTAAAGAAAGAAGAAATATTAGTTAATGTCATGTAGCGAAACCTTTAAAATACATTAACACATATATATCACATGTTAATTTGAGCATGTAGTGGCAGAAAGATAAATCACCTCCATCCCTACAGGAGTCCAAGACATGAATTTTTAAGCTAATAGCTTCCAGACAGGACAAGAAACTTTTTCCTATTGCAAAAATAATGAATGTTGTAAACTTCAGGAAAGGGTACAACTGTGACTTTCTATGTACAGGCCTGAGAGCATCTAAAGAAAATACACAGGATTGTTTGTTCCTGTAGCTATCTAATATTTTGGTTCACAAGAAAACAAAAGCAAACATTTCTATTTTTCCTTCTTTTTGTGAAGACCGTTCTTATTTTTCAATAGGAAAAGAAAAGGCTTCTTGATTCCTGGTGGTAAATCATTTGGCCGATTGTTCCAGTGTTGCCTATCTACTTCAAAATGGCATAAGGAGAGACTAAAATGCAAGCTATAATATAATGGACTCTTACTATCAACAACAGTGGAGGACTGCTGAAACAGGATCAGTCCCATTTTGTGATCAGATAATGTATGAGTACAGAAGTACTATCTCTAACTTGTCTAGGAAAAAAATCAACTTTTGCTAAGTTTTGTGAGTTGTTCTTTTTTAAGCGCTCCACACTTCCTGTCTGCTATATTTTCCAATATCTTCTCAAACAAGTGGTGTCACTATAAGACATGAAAGAACAAAAGCACACCACCATTCTCAAGGTGAAGGAAAAAAGGGAAGTTTATCTTCTGACTCCAGCATTTATAGTTTTCCAAAAGTGACAGCAGATTGGAGGATGATAGTGACACCTCTCCAATGACACTGGTCAAACCAACAGTCCATCAACTCTCTCCTCCTCCATAAAGGAATGCAAAACAATTACTTATTTACAGAAAGTGTGTGATAAAGTTCACTACAAGAATGTCAACATCAGAAGGTTTAGAAAATCTTAAAAAACCAGGGTGACAAGAGGGAGCTGTGGAATGAAATCCAACTGCGTTTTGCAGCAGGTGGAAGGCTCAGTGTTTACAACCCTGCATTATGCTTCATTCTGCTGGTTTATTGGTGCATCTAAAACTATCCAAGCAAGAGGAAAGTTCACTGCAAATTGGCTGTCTCTACACAACCAACTTTTGGGCTTTGCAGATCTTTTTAAGCAATCACAGGATGGGTCAGGTTGGAAGGGAGCACAGTGGGGTCCAACTCCCTGCTCCAGCAGGGTCATCCCAGAGCACAGGGCACAGGATTGTGTCCAGATGGGTCTGGAATAACCCCAGTGAGGGAGACTGGGATAATCCCAGTGAGGGAGACTGGGATAACCCCAGAGAGGGAGACTGGAATAATCCCAGTGAGGGAGACTGGAATAATCCCAGTGAAGGAGATTGGGATAACCCCAGAGAGGGAGACTGGAATAACCCCAGAGAGGGAGACTGGAATAACCCCAGTGAGGGAGACTGGAATAATCCCAGTGAGGGAGACTGGAATAATCCCAGTGAGGGAGATTGGAATAATCCCAGTGAGGGAGACTGGGATAACCCCAGAGAGGGAGACTGGAATAATCCCAGTGAGGGAGAGTGGAATAATCCCAGTGAGGGAGACTGGGATAACCCCAGTAAGGGACAATCCACACCCTCCCTAGGCAGGAAGAAGGATCTCTTCTAACTACTGCTCTTCCCTGTGAATCCCAAGGATTAAAGGATCTTTCTGGTAGAGGAGTGTGAAAATCCTCTCTTGGTGAGGTGGAGTCAGAAATTCAACGGGCTCAGGCTCTCCTCTTGAGTTTACAGAGTCCCAAAATACAAAGAACTTGCTGTTAACAGGATCACACATGGATAGGATGAGTAATAATCCCAGGAGAGGAATTCCTAACTGATCGTTTTCTTCTTCTAGTGCTTGGAATGGTTTCATTTGGAAGGGACCTTAAAGCTCATCCAGTTCCATGGGCAGGGACACCTTCCACTACTCCAGGTTGCTCCAAGCCCCATCCAGCCTGGCCTTTCATTCCCATTCACATGGGTTGGAGGGAGGAAAATGAACTGCAGCTCCCTTTTCCCATCCCATCTCCCCCAGACTGGGATGCCAACAACAACAAATGCCAGGGATTGTCACCAGAGTTGTGTTTGTGCACGATTCCAACACAGGTCTAATAGCAAAAATCAGGATGTGGAAGTTTTCTGTTCCTTCACAGCACAGATGGCACCAGCCTGAGCTCTCACCACTTAAGCCCAACACTTGCAATCACAGCCTTGTGGAAAATCTAGGGCAAGTGAAAAACAATGGAAGTTTCCAGGCTTGATAGGAATGTTACAGAGTTCCTCAGGAATGCTTCAAAGTGTGCTGCTTAATAAGATTTTGCATTTTTCCAATTAAATTCTGTTGGTTTTTGTGATTCTTTACAAATTGTGTACAACAATAGAACTAACACCCATCACAAACACTGGAAATCTGATCTGATCATGACACAGAAAATGTTTAAAAACCCAAAAGGAGCTTATTTAAAAAAAAAAAATCTAAACAGCACAGACTGCATCAATATTAGACTACCAGAATCCTCTGACCTTTCCTGCTGTAAGAAATTCAAAGAAGAATCTCCAAATCCATCTCAGCCTTGGAGCTTAAAAGGTTAAAATCATTTTCCTTTTGCTCCAAAAGAAAATTATGAAACAATCACTCATTCCACCACTCCAATAATTTGTTTATGTTCCCAAAATCCACAGAGAAGGAGACACTGACAGAAAGGCAACACTGGATTGGAGGAACTCTGAAGAGAAGTTGAATAAATCATGTTGGAAACTGAAGGGTGACACCCACAAACCATTTCTCCTCTTCATCCATGAAACTACACCAACATTAATTCCACAGCAAAGGTGACACTCACCAAGATCTTTTGCCATCATCAATTTAAAAGATCATTTTTGGAGTATTAAATTAATGTGTATCAAGGAGTGATTTAATATTTACTTCAGCATCACAGACAGAGAAATATTTAATAGAATATAATACATTTCTTAAGGTACTTTGGACCATCCTGCACATGTTAGTAAAGAAATATATCCTTTGAAAACAACTCAGTTGTATCAAAACACCATGAGGAAATTTTTCATTCTCTGTAGCAATTAATTTTAATAATAACTGCCATAGAAATCCACTTTTTTCTTCCCAGTAAATCCCAAAGGCTTGCCTTAAGGATTAACATCAGCACATCCCAAAAAGAGAGCTCTGACAATTCCCAGGTTTGGGTAAAGTCCAGATCCTGGCTGGAAAGGGTGATTTTGATCCATTTTAGGATGTTTATTACTCCCAGAAGTAACTAATTTCTCTGGAGAAACACCTTTTCAAGTCTTCAAAACGGGCTCAAAGAATGACATTTTCATAGAAAAGAGACAGATATAGAGAAATTAAACTTTTTTCTCTTTTCCAGCTGGTCCCTTCTCCAGCTCTGATGGCTCCTGACAGGAATTCCACAGGAATTCACAAGGTCAGGAAGAAACCAGCAGGTTTGGTTTGGGGCATGTAAAAGGTAACAACCCTCCAAGTCCAGGAGATCCCAAACAGCTGGAGTTCCTTGCACGGTTTAAAGTGTGGAGAATCATGGATATCTTCAGAATTTTGTTTAAACTAATGAATGATCTTAGACAAATTATCATACATTTAAAAAGCCATTATTTTGGATTTTTTAGGGACAAAATACAGGATTTACATTTCCTGTTTGTATAACTAAGAAAAAAACATTTTTAGTATATTTCTTTATATGGAAAATGACATATAAAGGACATCTCCAAAGTGCCCAGTGGCTTTAGCTGGTAACAGTGATTGGAAAAAGGCAGGAGCAGCCCAGGTTATGAAACTCAAAGGAGTCAGGCTGAAATTAAGAAATTTGGAATGCAGCAACACCACAGAGTTTTGAGCTTTTATTTTCAAACTGATGCCTTACCAAACAGAGCCATCTGTGTTCCCTCTGGGAAAGGTTCAACCATTCTGTTCCCATTGACATGATGTTTATCTAGAAGGGGAAAAAAAAAAAACCAAGTTAAAATGTGATAGAGTATTTGCTTTGCATAAAATCAATTGTTTATTTCTCACAGATCCATTGAAACCTGAACAATTCCCATGGGCAGGGACAACTTCCACTATCCCAGGTTGATCCAAGCCCTGTCCAGCCTGGCCTTGGACACATCCAGGGATCCAGGGGCAGCCACAGCTTCTCTGGGAAACCTGTGCCAGGGTCTCCCCACCCTCACAGGGAACAATTCCTTCCCAATATCCCATCCAAACCTACCCTCTTGTAGTTCAAAACCTCTTCACTGCCATCCCCACATTGATTTTTTTGCTGCTAAGGCACATTTCAAACAACAGCGGCAAGAAACGCAACTGCCTGAATTCAAAATACAACTTTCTGCTCACAAAATATTTCCCAGGGAGAAAATCAAGATGTTTTCTCAATGCATGCATTGTTTTAATTCCTTTAGTCCTGATGCTGGTCAGGAATAAACCAGGTCAGATAAGGAACGTGGGCTCACTTGTGAATTCTCTGGAAACAATATTTCTCATTAGCAGGGAGGCACATTCCTAATCCCAGCTGGCATCCAACATTTACCAACAGTCAGAGAAAAGGGAAAATCAGGGTTATCTGCAAGTGGAGCAAGAGGTGCCACGAGTCAATTGGTGGCATTTAGGAAAACTGATTGTCCTGTGCCACAGGAGAGAAGCTTTGGGAAGAAAATTGTTGGGAAGCTCCAGAGTGGGAGTAACATGACCAAGGTTTCAACCTCGTTAGCTGTAGCTGCTATTCCCAACATGATCTACAGCCACGGGAGAGGAGTGAGCAGTCAGAAAAATTACAGAACATCTTGTAAGATCAAATAAACTAACCCTGCCCTCGCCCTGATAGCTGCCTTCATTTACAGAGTGAGTGACATCCATGATGTATGAAGCAGTTATCATTTCAAATGGCCAGGCTTTCAATATATTAAAATTAAAATTAAACTTTCAGAGGTGAGACGGGCTTGAATGAAAGTAATATTTTCAGAGTTCCCAAGTTGTCTCCCAATGTCTTCATACTTTAATTTCTAAGATCTCAGCCAGATAAAATGATTCATTTTCTTGTCATTCATACTTTGGCTCACTATTTTTTCCAGTATTTCCTGCACAGATGCATTAAATAGTAAAAAATAAACCCAAAAAACCCCAAATTTAAATGGACCTTAACAAAATACACATTCAACCTTAGGAAGAAAGTAACAACACCTAAATAGCAATGTATAAGTAACAACAACTCTCCCCAAGGAGAAGTAAAGAATGTCCCAGTTTGGGGCTTCTTACTGAACAGTTTTCCATGTGAAAATATTTTCATTCTCACCTACAAATTGGATTGACTAACTCCAGAAAATCAGGAATAGTTTGGCCCCACAGAAATGGAAAAAAAACAGGACTATCCCTGCAGCTTGCCAACAGAAAGAATAAATTACTTTTCCAAGCTCATTGTCATTCCAGAGACAAGGGATTGCAGTAAGTAGGATAAAACCTGGTGTTACAGAGCCATGGAGAGATTTCCAATGAGCACTGGACTGGTTGTGAGTTCATTTCAGATTCCTGGGGCTGAAAACAGCACATTCCACCCAAATACTGTCAATTTATGGAGTTAATCCTTAATGGATAAAGAAAAGCTGAATTAGAAGGACATGGATCATGAAATCCCAGAATAGTTTGGGTTGGAAGGGACCTTAAAATTCATCCAGTGCCACCCCCTGCCATGGGCAGGGACACCTTCCACTATCCCAGGTTGCTCCAAGCCCTGTCCAATCTGGCCTGGAACACTTCCAGAGATGTCTCTATGTCACTTTTTTTAAATCTCCTTGATCCTTAGGGCTCCCAAATAAAGTTAAGGAATAGATTCTTACTTTTATTTCATTTATACCCACACAGTCCGAATTTTCATGAACATAAATTCATGAATAACGACCTCTCAAAACTTCCAAATGCTGCTCCATCATCAACTGCCAAAACTCTAAATTTTCCAAGCTAAGACTGAGAGATTCCTGTGACACACTGTGCTACCTGATGAAAAGAACCAGTAGGAGCTGAAAGCAACACAGATCCTGGAGGACTTGACATTCCGTTTCAGCTTCAGGCAAAGTCTGCTTCAGACAAGTGCAGTGTCTGCCCTGTGCTCCTCAGAATCTCTTGATTTTAACAGCAATAATCCTTCACAGATCCAAAATACATGGAAAGATAATCAAAAGTTGCTAAACAGATCCTCAGTATTTCTTAGGCATTGCTCAGTTTTTGCACCTCTCACTGGATAGTTTCTAATGGTCCTACAACAGCCCTTGGTTAAAGAGTCACCGACTGCAGGTGAAGTTCTGTCCACACATGGATCATCACAGAATCATGGAATGGTTTGGGAAGGAACCTTAAAGACCATCTAACCATCTAAAAAATCCAACCCCTGACATGGGCAGGGACATCTTCCACTATCCCACGCTGCTCCAAGCCCCATCCAACCTGGCCTTGGACACTTCCAGGCATCCAGGAGCAGCCACAACTTCTCTGTGCCAGGACCTCACCACCCTCACAGGGAACAATTCCTTCCCAATATCCCATCAAACCCTGTCCTCTGGCAGTGGGAAGCCATTCCCTGTGTCCTGTCCCTCCATCCCTTGTCCCCAGTCCCTCTCCAGCTCTCCTGGAGCCCCTATAGGCCCTGGAAGGGGCTCTGACCTCTCCCTGCATCCTTCTCTTCTCCAGATGAGCACACCCAGCTCTCCCAGCCTGGCTCCAGAGCAGAGGGGCTCCAGCCATTGGAGCATCTCTGTGGCCTCCTCTGGACTCTCTCCATGTCTCTCCTGTGCTGATGACCCTGGAGCTGGATTCAACATATATCTCTCACTTAATTCTTTTTATGGTCTTTTTATGCTCCTCTCTGCAGCCCATGCACAAAAACTCACTGAGCCCTTCTTTTTTTCCCCCCTAATTAGTGGCAGTTTTGTATCACAGTTGTCCCAGGCAACACTTTCTCATATCCAGGATGTGTCACCAACCACATCCTGGTCAAGTTCCCTGTGTGCTTGTGACTCTGAGGCTGGAATTTCAGTTTCCATCCCCAGCACTGTCAGTGGTGGCTCCTGGATCAGGTCACTGGGTTGATTCTGCTCAGGCTCCTCTGCTCACACCTCTCGTCTGGCAGCAGAGTTGGTGTTCTGCATCCCATCTCATGCCAGGGGATGCTGGCACCATGGAGATCTTCTCAACCTCTGCTGTGTCTGGAGGATTGACCTCTTCCCTTCTGGGGTTATCATCTACCAGCCCCTCACTGCTGCCAAGTTACCTTGGCAAGACAGAGATAATCCTTCCCATCCAGGAGGGAATTAAATTTGTCTGCACTTTTAAATTAGCCACTCGTTGCTTTTAACACTGACCAGTGAGCACAGAGCTGAACAAGCCCTCGGCACAGTTTGGCCATCAGGACATTCCCAGCAGGCTCCTGTGGGGAAGAGGTCCCAGAGAAATGATTCTGAAGGAACACCAGGTTGGGTGTGCCTCCAGTGCACCCATCTGTGTTTTGGGGAGGGTTCCTCCACAGGTTTTGGCTGTGATCAGGATGGATCTGGACTGAGGTTTTATCCATGTAAATGGAGAAGAAAGGCAGCGTCTTGGAGTAATGATGAGATTTCCATGTGCCACAAGTGTGACCTGCTTTAGGGTGAGAAGGTGGAAGTGATCAATGCCCAAGGGATCAGCAGAAAGCGGTGGTGACTGCAGAAACCAACCAGGAAATGCAGTTGTTGTGTTCTGCCACATTGAGATTAAACAGCAGGGCACCTGCACAAGGAACCTGAGGCAGGACACACCTGGGATATGGACACAAGCCCCTCTCTCTGGTTTGTTGCAGCCCAGCAGGATCCAAGGGACTGGTTCACACAGAGTCATAGAAACATGGAGTCATAGAATCAGACAGTCATGGAATGGGTTGGGTTGGGAGGGACCTTAAAGATGATCTGGTTCCAAACCCCTGCCATGGGCAAGGACAGCTTCCACTAGACCAGGCTGCTCAGAACCCCATCCAGAACTGTCCCTGTCCCCAGGGCTGTCTCTCTTTAGGGACAGCATGCATGAGGCTCAGTCTCACAACAGAATCACAGAATCACAGAATAATGAGGTTGGAAGAGACCTCTAAGATCATCAAGTCCAACCTATGCCCTAACACCTCAACTAGAGCATAGCACCAAGTGCCATGTCCAGTCTTTTTTTAAACACACCCAGAGATGGTGATTCTACCACCTCCCTGGGAAGAGC
>JAWMQZ010000401.1:0-12207 GCA_035584835.1 Tangara arthus | reverse complement strand
TCTGGTTGCTGAACTTCTCAGCTTCAGCAGGAAAATCCTAAGAGAGGATTTTTCATAAAAGAAATGTCTGTGACAGTCTGGAGGCTCCCACGTGTTATTAATCCACCTCTTGTCTCAATTGATGCAGCCCCAAACCCCCACCAATGGAAAATGGATTTATAGAAAATTTTAAAGTTTGATAAAAGGTTTACACAGTGTTTATTTGTATGTAAACGTTGAGATAAGAAATGTTGATTAAGAAATGGTGTAGAGTAAGACAGACATTGTTGAGAGAGAAAGGGAACTAGAAACAAGTTTTGAAAGATGCAAAAAAGACTAGATACTTGTTGCACAGTCCAACACACACCAGCAGGCATTACATCTTTCAAAACACATCCATTTCTTTCTAACCCAGTGCAGATTTCTCTGTTTTGTTCTATTCATTAGCTGCAAATGAAGGAAGAGCTCCTATAGTCACACAAAGATTTAAAAAAAACCAAACAAACACAAAAAAAACCAAACAATGCCTGACATCTGGAGGCTTTGGCCTTAATTCCAGTGATGGGAACAGCTGATGTAATTTTCTTTTTTGTTCTGGGAACATCCATCCATGAGTTCCAACTGCACAGAACTTTTTAGGAAGAGCTTAAAAAGGGAGATGAGAAAATCCCAGGCACGAGAAGGACCCAGCCCCTTGCCAGGGCTCAGGGGGAGATACCTGGAGGGATCTCCAAGCTGTTCTACCATGGAATTCCCACAGCAGACCCAATTCCCATCTTGTGCACACACCAGGTGTGTGGTTGGAGACTCCTCACTCACTGAGAAGAAATCCACACAGCTCTGGAGCTGCTGAGCCATCATTCCCAATTCCTCCATTCCCACTCTGGTGCTGGTTGCAACCTTCCTTCCACAGAAACCCAGCTCCCTCCTTGGGAATTCCCGACTTTAGTAAATAAAACAAGAATGAAAACGATTTGTGAACTCACTTTTAATAACAAACAGGAGGATGTGGCTTGTTTTTCCAAAGAACCAACAGTTTGAGGTCTCATGAGAACACCTCCCTCCACTTTTATCCAGACAGGCCACAGATAGCCCAGACCAGACACTAAGAAGTGTTTCTCACTCTTATCCTATTAAAAAACCCCACCCTGCCCCATTTTCCCCCAATCCAATGTCACAGTATCTCACACCAGTCCAAGGGACAACACCAGAAGTGTCAAATGAACACCAGGAACTAAGTAAGAATAGTCCCAGGCACAGTTTTCATGAGATGGGATCCTCTCCTGTCCTCTGTATGACAGTTCTGTCCCTTTCCAGACCAGGAGAAGCCCTTGGTAGCCTGGAGCTCATCCCATCCCATCCCACTCATTTGGTAACACAGACAAGGAAGTTTCCAACACCCACCCTTGGTTTTGCCAGGGAAAAATCCTTCCCTGGGTTAGAAATCCAGGAAATCATTGAGACTCCAGCTTCATTTCCTTCCCTGATGGGGTTTTGGGGGTTTCACCTTCCCAGAAATGTTATTTACAGAAGTATTTGGAGTGATTCATCTGGATGTGGTGGTACACAAATTCCTTTGGGCCATCCGCTGCCATTAAATACAGGTAAGATGGGTCAGTGGGTTAAACAATGGAAGATTTGGGGTTTGGCTTCTTTGAGGTAGGTGACAGAGGCCAGTCAGGAGTGGAAGTTGAAGAAAAAGCAGGTGATGTACAGGCCTTGCGTCATCAAGGGATTATTTTAAGCCAGAGGTTCAATTTTGGTCTGTTTTTAAGGAAAAACTTTGCAGCAGAATGGAGTTCTACCCATGGTCACCCTCCAAAACCAAAAACTGTGAAGCTCAGGGTTGAAATCCACCCTTTATCCAGGCTTTTGCAGGAAATGGAGATTAATTTATTATTTTAATTAGGATATTCCCAAGCACAAGTTCCCTGAAGGGAGCTCCTCCATCACAACTGATTTACGGAGGGGAAAACTCTTTTCTGCTCCCTTGGGGATCCCACCTGAGTGCCATCCTCCCAAAATATGGGGACAGACACAGGAGATACTCATTGGGAGGGAACAAGGCCCTCAGCAGGGAGGCTGTTCAATATTCTGGGTCAGTTCCGCAGCTCACAGCCGCTCAGCAAATTAATTATTGCTCTGAAGATCAAACTGTGGGCAAGTTCAGGGCCACATTTCCCCCCAGGCCATGCAGAGAGAGGTTCTGCAGCTCCTGGGAGGAGGACAAGGGCACTTTGCTCCCCTATAGCTTTTCCCCAGCCAGGGCAGAGCACACAGGGATAAATCAAGGTCCTTGAGAAGGAGTTCAGGTGCCTCTTTTCAAGAATAAAGTCCTAAGCAGCAAAAAAAAAAAATGAACAAAAAAACATCCAAAATTGAATTTTGGATGGGTGATTTGCAGGATAGATCTGAGCTCCAGAGCAAGAGACACACAGGTGGGTGCAGGAATAATGCAACACCTGCTGCTTGTTAAAACCTCTCCCAGAGAGCACCTCTCACCTCCTTTTAGACAGAAAATCCACATCAGCAGCCTCAGGAGCTGGGGGGATTTTTCTAGACCTGCCAGGGATTTTTTTTCCATAGAGCTCATATAAAACTATACCCCAGACTGAACCCATTGATTGAAAAAGGGACCAGATATTCAACCCTCTTCTCCTTGAAGGTTTCCCACATCCCTCATTCTTTCCCTTCAGAGGGAACAGTGTCCATCAAGATCTGCACAGGAGAAATGTTGAGTTTTATCTTCTTTTTACCAGGATTAAATGTGTGAGGTGGTATTTCTTGTTGGGACTCAGATGTTTGTTAGTTCTTATCTCTGTCACAGTCTCACAAACCCTGAGTTCTACAGCACAACAAACTAAAAATGGAGCCCCATCTCTCTCTCTACAAGGCCTTTTAAGGATAAACTGTCCAATTAATAAATGACACCTGAATTATTTTAAATTTTAACCCAATAACCAACCACCCATGGCCTGCAATGTGGACTGTTTTATCCAATGACACAAAACCACCCAAACCCACAGAGAAGAGGGTGGAGAAGGTGGTGGATCTTCTGCCCTAAAACCTCCATCTTGCTTTATATCTATTACTATATTCTAAAACCTTAAACTCTGAGTTTTCCACCCTGTAATATCACACACTTCTATTCAAACTCCACACCCACAATCCCAGTTCTATTATTTAATTTTGGAAGCCTTCTCCACAGCCTCAGGTCAAATGCAGTGTTCTCTTGGGGCTCAGTGCCTGGCAGCACAGAAAGTCTAAAATTCTCAGCAACCAGGGTTCCAACAGAGAAACAGCACCTAGAGAAGGGAAATGACTCCCAAACCAACAAATTTCCCCATTTCTCACCAGCAGCACTCATTCAAAGGGGCTCCTCAGCCAGAGGCAGCAGGCGCAGGCCAAAGGGAGTGGAATAATCATCACACAGGAGCCATCCCCATCCTTCCTTCATGTCCTGGAAGCTGCTCCAGGTCCCTCAGGGAGGCTTCCCACAGGTTGTGACCTCATCCCTGGTGATGAGGAGCTCACAGCTCCCTCCACACCTGGTTTATTTCATCTCTTTCCACCCCAAACTCTCATTAGGAATTCCATGGAATTGGCTTCTCCTGGGGAGGGAAATCTTGCTCCCTCAGCTCATCCATCTCCCTGCCCACAAACTTCTGCTCCCACAGCAGACACAAGGAGCTTTCTTGGCCATTCCTTCCAAGAACAGCATGGAAATTTCTTCCCAGAAGCTCCTGGCAGCAAATTTCTTTTCTCCCCAGGAGCACAGCTCCAGGGGGAAGGGACACAACCTGTCACCAACCTTGGCTTCCCCCCCTGCCCCAGCTGTGCTGGAGCCTCTCTGCCAGTGGTGTTGTATTAATTAAAAATAATAAAACACTGTTAAAATTAAAAAATAATTTAAAAACCAGTGAATTATTTCCCTGATCACAGAACTGAGATGAACCAAACAGCTCCATCAGAGTCCCCCAAATAAGAAGAATAATAAATATAAAATTTGCTGCACTTTGGGGTGAAATCCATGCAAATATCAGCTTTAACAAAACTTGATTCATGTGCCTGCAGAGATCAATGTGGGACTGGTGTAAATTCCTTTTCTCCCAAGGAGCACAGCTGGAGATGCCACAGCTCCATCCAGGGGGAAGGGACACAACCTGTCACCACCCTGGCTTCCCCTCTGCCCCAGCTGTGCTGGAGC
Organism: Tangara arthus; assembly: GCA_035584835.1. Classification (NCBI taxonomy): domain Eukaryota; kingdom Metazoa; phylum Chordata; class Aves; order Passeriformes; family Thraupidae; genus Tangara; species Tangara arthus. The sequence continues at coordinate 8,021 of JAWMQZ010000401.1, read as the reverse complement.
CTCTCTGCCAGTGGTGTTGTATTAATTAAAAATAATAAAACACCGTTACAATTAAAAAATAATAATTAAAAATAATAAAACAAGTTGGTTGCAGGATGCACAATAGGGTGGGGTGGGGTTTTTTTTAACAGCAGCTTGATAGTGGAAGAGCTTTCAAGAAACACACACCCCCTACCTCAACTTCTGGGTTCCAGGGCTATAAATTTATGTCTCACCTCTGTCCTTTTCATTGTTTCACACCATCCCACAGCTTTTCTCCTCCCTTTACAGCAAGCTCTTCACAGTCAGCAGCCCTGAGTGTTGCTTTTGCATGGAAAAGGCAACCAGGCCTCCTCAAGAGCAGAGTTTTAAAAAATCTTATCTCCTTAAAAATCAAAAATAACTCATAAAACCCAAGCAGAAGCCTTTAACCAAGCTGCTCAACAATTTTCAGCTTCACTTGCATCACCTCCCTTCGCTTCAAACAGCCAAAGAGACAAAAATATTCAGCAAAAAACAAAATTAATCAGCCAAAGACAAAAATCAGAACTTACCTTGCTGGACAGCCAGCCCACCTCCATGAGACAAAACCTCTTTTGGTTCATTCTGCATCTTCCCAGGGTTCAGGGGGTGGAGGAGAGGATGCAGCCTTCTCCCTCTCCTCCTTTTCTGCTGGTTCCCATTGGGGTCACCCCATTCATCACCACAAATCCTGGAAAAAAAAATCCCAGCTCCTCTCCACCCTGGAGAAGAGGGCACAGAGTAAAGAGGTCAGGGCCTTTAATGAGGGTGGGGAGGAAAACAATCTCTCCACCCTCCCTCCCCTTTACCCTCAGCCATTTCCCATAAACTCATTTCCAGTTTAGGAAGCTCCTCAGCTGCCTGGGTTGAAGCTCAGTGGTCCAACACGACCATCCTGGGGAGGTTAAAATTCAATTATTTATTGTTTAGGCCTGGGTTGGAGCTCAGTGGTCCAACACGACCATCCTGGGGAGGTTAAAATTCAATTATTTATTGTTTAGGCAGTGTTGCCCCTGCAGACAGGGAGGAGGATCCCTGAGGAGCAGCTGGAGATGTTCAGTTTGGTGTTCTGGGGGTGATGTTCAGCTGCTGCTTCCTGAAGGCCTCCTGGATTTTGGAAACACCCCTGGAGCAGGGTGGGACAGGGGTGGGGAGATGTTGCACAGGTGGTGATGGGGAAAATGGGTTCATTTGGGCAGAAAAAGGGCTTTTTTGCTAGAAATTCTTCCCCCATGGATTGGAGATGGTGAGAAAAGCCACAGGGAGAGATAACTGAAGTGAACAGCCTCCAGAAGGACTGGGACTTGTGGCTCTGAGGTGTTTTGGGGACTCCCTAATAAGGAGAGCTTAAAACCTATGGCTAAGTTTGTTTTTAGTTCTTATTTCCCTGGTTTTTTCAGTGTTATCCCCAAGAGATGCTCGTGCGGGTTATAATGAGGGTGTCTGATAAAGGCCCCCCAATCCTGATACCTCCCAAGAATTGATTCTTGCCCTGATATTCTTTATACTTTGTCTCCTGATAAATAAAATGGGAAATCTCAAGGAATCATATGAAAAATAAATGGCTGTTATCATTACAGACTCCATATCTCAGGCAGAGGGTTTAATCTCATATTTTTAGGAGAGGGGGGAAAAAAAATACACACCCAAGCATCTATTTGGGTGACATTAAATGACACAGGAACTTATACTTCTGTGTTATGGGATTAACAAATTATTTTAATTTAAAAAAATAATTAAAAATAATAAAAAACCAGTGAATTACTTCCATGATCACAGAACTGAGATGAACCAAACAGTTCCATTGGAGTCCCCCAAATAAGAAGAATAATAAATATAAAATTTGCTGCACTTTGGGGTGAAATCCATGCAAATATGGATGGATTATCCATCTAAGGATGTGTTACAAGGATGTGTTACAAATGTCCATCACCTGCTCCTTATCCTGGGTCTGAAAAAATATTCCAGAAACTTCCTTTGCAGTTGCAAAGCTTCACCACAACTGGGTTTTACCCTCTCTTCACTCTGATCTGCTCAGTTACAGACAGCAGAGCCTTCCACTAAAAGAAAAATTATTTGTTTTTTTTTTCATTTTATCCTCAATGTAAGGATTTTATCACTCCAATTTTACTTCCTGCAGGTGATTCCATGTCCCTGCAGGAGCTGATCCCTCAGCTGGCACCTCCCTGGCTGAGGAGCTGTGCCCAGGGATGGGGAGGGCACATCCTCCGACCCCTCGGCTTGGCAGAACAGCTCCTAATTAACAAAATGCAAGAATTCCACTGAGAAAATCGTTTCCACCCAGCATGGAAATGAGCTCAGCTCTGGAGCATGCTGGCCCTGACAGTTTGGGGGGGTGCTGCTCATTAGCAGTGGGGTGGTTGGGCTCAAATCAGAGATCAGGTCACTCATCAAGGGGGGTTTCCTCTGGCTGCTCTCACTTTCAGTCCCTATTTGGGGTTTTTCTTGCAGTAAGACCGATGACTTCATGGGAATGTTCCTTCAAGAGACTCTCTGATGATACCACCACAAATCTCAGCAGCTCTGACATAAAATCAGATTGAAATCAAATAGTTCTCTCAATCACTGCTTTCCTATAGGTTTGAGGTCGGGTGCTGCCGTCCACATGGGCATCCCAATGGGATGTGTAGGAGATTTCCGAGGTCTCTCTCCTCTGCTCAGGTGCCTGTTCTTGTGAAACTTGGGAAAATCAGTGGTTTTGTGGCTCTGGAATTGGAGAAAAGGGTGAAAGGTTACATCAGGGAGGAGTGGGACAGGAATAACATCTACATCCACACATCACACCCCGTTGTGTTAGAAAAGTACTCTGATGTTTCCTGTTTTTCATTTTCTACACCAACAGCATCATTGCTTCCTGCTGGAGATGCCTGGGAACTGCTATTATTTGCCCCTGTAATGAGGAGAATAAACATCTTTGCAGCAGAGAAATGAGAATTGGGTGAAGGCACTTTCAGCACCTTCAGCAGAACAGAGAGGAACCCCAGCCCTGGTCCCACCCTGCTTTCTGCAGGCACATGAAACACATTCTGTTAAAGCTGATATTTGCATGGATTTCACCCCAAAGTGCAGCAGACTTTATATTTATTATTCTTCTTATTTGAGGGACTCCAATGGAATTGTTTGGTTCATCTCAGTTCTGCGATCAGGGAAATAATTCACTGATTTTTTATTACCAGGGAATGAGGGAAACAGGTAGAGGATTTTTATTTTTTTCCCCTGGAAGGCAGTTTCCTAAGGAAATGAGGCCTATTCCATCAAGCTGTGTGGAGGGGGAGGTCAAACAGTCACAGCCTCAGGGAGTGCTGCCTGCTGAAGGTGCCACATTTTGGAGGTGAGGTTTGGGAACCAGACAGAGGCTCCTTTTCTCTCCTCCGCAGCTCAGCACTTGTGAGACAGAGCTTGGGGGTGTGGAGCCAACATCGGCTGAACCTTGGAGGCTTCAAAAACACAACATTCTTTGCAGACAATTGGGAGTGACCCCATTGTTGAGGACATCAAGCCTTTTATAGACCCTCTGGAAGCCACATATATCAATGTCCCTGTCAATCATAGGAACTTCCAATGGATCTCTTGTGCAGCTCAGCACGAGAACTCAGCCATGAGACTCTTATCTGTGTGATAAGGACAGGAGTTAAGCTTTCTGTTGTTCCCTGAACTCCTCATTTCCCTCTTCAGCTTCACCACGCTGCCCTGGAAGGGATAAATCCAGGGAGCTCCCTGAAGGAGAGGCACTCAGGCACTTAAGAGCAATGAACATTTACAAAAACTGGATCCTGTAATAGCTCCCCGTGCATCCAGGGCCATCATCTCAAATGGCAACAGCACAAGACAAGTTAATAATAGTCATTGTTCCAAGATTAAATTAGGTAGACAGGAATGATTTTTGCAAGATTCATAATGGTTTTAATGATACTATTTAGTTACCAAGAACAATATATCTTTTCTATTCATGAGTTCCTGGAAATCAAGGATGGTGGGGCCGTAAAATGTATTTTTAAAGGCGGAGTTGTGAGCTGCAGCCTCACTGAAAGTTGGTTGTACATTATCTTGAGCTTTATCCACAAAGAAAGAGCAAGATGTGGATGGGAACAGTGGGTCTGTGCATGGCATCTTAGGGAAATTTGGCTTTTGAGTCAGGAGCCAGACTCTGGAGGGATTTGAGGTCAAATGCCAGAGGACACTTGCAGCCACCTTGCTGTCATTGCTTTAGAGGAAGTGGTACCATCATGACACAGTTTGATATTGATGTATGGCTGCAGAATATCTTGGACCCATCCAGCAGCTGCCCAGCCCCATTTGGGTCACCCAGAGTGGCCCTCAGGACACCCTGAGGGTGACATTTCACCTCACCAGATGTGGTGGAAAAAAGGTCCCAAGGCTGGAAGTGAGAGAGGAGCATGGTGCTCTCAAACTGGACTTGCTTTGGGCCATGAAAACTGGGGCATGCTGAGTGCCCTGCACCAGAGGAAACATTTCTTTCTTGTGAATTGTCAGCAGAGGCGTTTTCCTAGAAATTCTGCAGCGTTTTGTGCTGTGCATTCTCTGTGAACCCATAAAACTCCAGAGGATCTCCAGCTGCAGTGACGCCGCTCGGTCACAGCGCTGGCGTTTGGCAACGTCCTCGCTCTGCTGGGAATTATTTCAAAAGGCAATTTGCCATGGAAATGCATGCTGGGGTGGCCTGCAGCAACAACAGATGGACGTGGGACCACATCAAACCAGGCCTGAGGGCTTTTCCCTCACGCTGGTCCCCCTTAGAGCCACCTGAATTCACTGAATTCTGCGTGAACCAGCAGACACGCAGTGGGTTGGTTGCTCCACCAGTACCAGCCCAGCTGGGTGAGAGCTGAGGAAGAATATTTGGGAGGAAGCACAGAATGTCTGGAAGAGCAGCTCAGTGTGTCCCCACAGTGTCAGATCAGTCTGTCCCTTGATGGGACAACCAGGTGAGTGTTGAGACCCAGCTTTACCAATATCAAGGGGCCACGATGACTTTGGTACTGAAAAGCTGGGACTGTGCAGGTGGATTTGCCAAGGCAGGTGGTTTTTTGGGGAACTGAATACCCATCCTTGGCAAAAAAACAGCAGGAGGGAAGGAAAAGCAATGAGGCTGAGACTGGTGAGGAGCACAGAAGACACAAATCCTGACTTTGGAGCAGGGAAACAATCTCCATGTGGTTTGGAGATGCAGGGAATGACAGACAAACATCTGTGACTCCCAAAGTCTTCCTTTCATCACCTTTCAGCGCATTTTGCCAAGATTTTGGCAACATTTGTCCCAGTTCACAGCCTGGTCCTTGCTGGGAGTGAAGACACCCAGCTTTCAGCTCCTTATGGGAGCTCACACCTTCTCCCAAGAGCAAAACCAACTTGTTTGTGTTCTAGGAACCCAAATAAACATTTTCATGGAAGGCTGCTGGCTGAACGTGCCAGTGGGGACATCTCCTCACACCAGCCTCCCCTGGCAGGGTCAGAGGGTGTTGTATAAGGCTCTGTGTAGATTTGTCAGCAGCTTTTAATGAGGAGAACTTCTCTAATTTCATGATTAGATTTGAGCATATCATTCCAAAGCTGCTCACAGTAGGAAAAAAAGAATTACAGAGAGGAAGTCGCCATAAAAATGTTCCTGACAGCGTGCACAGGAGGGTGTAACCCTCTCACGGTGGGGTTTTTGAGGTTGTCCTGTGCAGGGCCAGGATTTGGACTTTATGATCCGTGTGGGTCCCTTCCAACTCAGAATATTCAATGATTCTACAAAAAATTTTACTTTTTCTCCACAGCCAAGAATTTATTTCTTTTTTTTTCCTGTGATAGAGAAGTTACTTCAGCCATCAGCTGCTGAGCCCTTTCAGCAGAATCCAAACTGATCAATTTCAACTGTTTTTTTTTTTTTAATTTTAAGATCTTCTTTTACCTTTTAAGATCTTCCCCTTTTCCCAGTGAGGGCTAAGCCCAAATTTCAGTAGATGATATGGAATTTCATTTCAGAGAAGACAAAGAGGCAGCAGTCAGTAAGTCCTGGTGGGAGCAGCCCTGTGCTAACTCTGTCCCCAAACTCACTGGGCCTGTTGGAAAAATCAGTAATGCAGAAGGTACTGGAAAATTGAAGGATATTATCCCAGAGAGTGCTCACAGGGTAGATTTGCAGGCAAAAATGGGGGAAATTTTTCTTCAATTCATGTGCATTTTTTTCTCACCACACCTGCCCCTTGCTGCAGTGGAATTTCCAACCCCAACTCTGCAGCTCTGAGCTCTGCATGCCTGAATCCCTCTCTGTGCTGTATGAATGTTATCCTGCAGTGGGTTGATTAAAATGTTATTAAAAGAAATCATTTCATCCCTAAAGGGAAAAAAAATAAAAAGAATAAAGAAGAATTTGTCAAACCTATTTGAATCTGCAGTCCCTACTTGAGAAAAGTTTGAAGAGCCAGCTGGAAATCCTTCAGGTGTTGATGGCAGGAGCTTGTTTGTGATGTCCCAGAAAGCAGTGACCACAAAAAGAGCTACAGAAGGTTTAGGAACCCAGAGCATTTCTGTTTGATGCTGTATTAATCTCCTTGAGAACAATAATCACATTCCATTTTTCCCCACTGCTTTTTGGTTCTTATTAAGACTCCCTCTATGGTCTTATCTTTCCTATCGATTTGTGAAATCATATCTATCAATGTGAAAAGCAAATAAAAGCAGGTGTAGTCCTGGCAGGGGTGGGAGAAAACAGGGAACAATTCCAAGATGTGCTCAGGGATTTGGCACAGCCAGGTCTAACATCTCCTGGCCCTCACATGCGGAATTTCTGGGGTTCCCCAGGATGAAGGAGGAATTGAGAATCTGACTCCATGTTCTCAGAAGTATAATTTATTATTTTATACTAAAACTGTACTAAAGAATAGAGAAAGGATACAGACAGGTTCCAAAGAATGATAATGAAAACTCATGACTGCTTCCAGAGTCCCAACACAGCCTGACTGTGATTGGTCATTAAGTCAAAACAATTCACATGAAACCAATCAAACAACCATCTGTTGGATAAAGCAATCTCCAACCACATTCCAAAGCAGCAAAACACAGGAGAAGCAATCAGATAATTATTATTTTGATTTTTCTCTGAGGCTTCTCAGCTTCCCAGGAGAAGAAAACCCGGCAAAGGATTTTTCAGAAAATATGACAGTGACTCTCACAGGTTTTGGTGAGCTTTGGATGAGGGTGTGCCCTCAAGAGAATGGAATTTACCTGCTCAGTGATATGAAGGTCACTCAGGTACACCAAGGCAGAGTGAAAGTATTTTAAGGGGGGGAAAATAAAAAGAAGAAATAAGTTTTTCTTTGCTTGACACAATCAATCAACGTGGCAGTCAATGCTGTGCTGCCTTTTGGGTTGTGTTTTCAATCTGAACTGGAGCAACCAGCCCTGATGCCCTGCTCTCCATGCAGGCATTGCCCTGCCTGTATCCATGGTCAGGATTGCCTGAGTGTGGGAGATTTTGGAAATGCCACCAGCACAGAACAGCATTGTCACCTCGTGTGTCCTCACACAGGAAACCTCCCTGCGAGGGAGCCTGAGCTCAGCCTGCAGCTCTGGAGCTGCCCCTAAACAAAGCTGGGAGTGCAGGGAACAGAGTTTCAGGAGCAGCACTCAGTACACCCTGGTGATCAGACTGATTGCCAGGCAGTGGAGCTTGACTCTCTTGGGAGGTTTCCTCAGCCCTGGGGTTATTCCTGATGGCACTCGCCATTTTCTGATTTCCTGATTTTCCGATTTTCTGATTTTTCGATTTTCTGATTTTCCATCTGAGGCAGCCTCAGGATCAGGAAGCGGGGATTGTGTTTCCTTGGCACAGCGTGGGGCAGTTTTTCTTTGCTTGACACAATCAATCAATGTGGCATTCCATTTTCAGGCAGCAGATCTCAGCTGGAGGTTGGAGACTGAGACCTGACTTGATGGTTGAGGCAGAGCTTTGGAATCAGGGGATATTTGTTCTGAAAGAGCTCTGTGTCCTGGAG
>JAWMQZ010000400.1:0-12234 GCA_035584835.1 Tangara arthus | reverse complement strand
CTACAGTGACCCCTTTATTAACCCTTTAACCCCTTTATTAACCCTTTAATGCCCATAACTCCCATTTTCACCCATTTTTTCCATTTCTAACCCCATTTTTTCCCCCACCCCAGACGTGGTCCCTCTCCAGCCCGAGCCCAGCCCGTTCCGGCGCGGCCGCAAGAAGCGCGTGCCCTACAGTGACCCCACAATTCCCATTTTAACCCATTTTTACAATGACTAACCCCATTTTTTCCCATTTTTTACCATTTTTTCCCCATTTCTCCCCACCCCAGACGTGGTACCCCTCCAGCCCGAGCCCAGCCCGTTCCGGCGCGGCCGCAAGAAGCGCGTGCCGTACACGAAGCCGCAGCTGAAGGAGCTGGAGCGCGAGTTCGCCGCCAGCCGCTTCATCACCAAGGAGAAGCGGCGGCGCATCGCGGGCGCCACGAGCCTGAGCGAGCGCCAGGTCACCATCTGGTTCCAGAACCGCCGCGTCAAGGAGAAGAAGGTGCAGGGCAAGGCGCGGCCCGGCCACCTGCGGGACACCTGAGGGGGCCCGGGGAGGGAGGGGATGGAGAAAGGGGGAAAAAATAATAACGGGTGGAAAATTCAGCGTTGGCGGCCGGACTTTGGGGCGGCCGGAATCGCCAAAAACATGGAAGAAAAATGGGTTAAAAATTCGATATTTATCGTCGTGCCCGCAGGACTTTGGGGCGGCCAGAATCACCAAAAACATGGGGAAAAAAAAGGGTTAAAAATTCGATATTTATCATCCCACCGGTGGGACTTTGGGGCGGCCAGAATCGCCAAAAACATGGAAAAAATATCAGTTTTCAGTGGGTGGAAAATTCGATATTTATCATCGTACCCGCAGGACTTTGGGGCGGCCAGAATTGCCAAAACATGGGAAAAAAAACAGTTAAAAATTCTATATTTATCATCGTGCCCACAGGACTTTGGGGCGGCCAGAATCGCCAAAAACATGGGGAAAAAAAAGGGTTAAAAATTCTATATTTATCATCGTGCCCACAGGACTTTGGGGTGGCCAGAATCACCAAAAACATGGAAAAAATATCAGTTTTCAGTGGGTGGAAAATTCAATATTTATCATCGTGCCGGCGGGACATTGAGCTGGTCAGAATCGCCAAAAAATGGAAAAAAAAATCAATTTACAGTGGTTGGAAAATTCAATGTTGGTGGCCGGACTTTGGGGCGGCCAAAATCGCCAAAAACATGGGGAAAAAAAGGGTTAAAAAGTCAATATTTATCATCGTGCCCGCAGGACTTTGGGGCGGCCAGAATCGCCAAAAACATGGAAAAAAAATCAATTTTCAGTGGGAAAATTCAATGTTGATCGCCGGACTTTGGGGCGGCCAGAATCGCCAAAAAAATCGGAAAAAAAATGGGTGAAAAATTCAATATTTATCATCCCACCGGTGGGACTTTGGGGCGGCCAGAATGGCCAAAAACATGGAAAAAAAATCAATTTTCAGTGGATGGAAAATTCAATATTTATCATCCTGCCAGTCGGACTTTGGGATGGTCAAAATCCCGGAAAAAAGGGAAAAAAATCAAAGACAGATGTGTAAAAATTCAATATTTATCATCGTACCCGCAGGACTTTGGGGCGGCCAGAATGGCCAAAAACATGGAAAAAAAATCAATTTTCAGCGGGTGGAAAATTCAATATTTATCATCGTGCCGGTGGGACATTGAGCTGGTCAGAATCGCCAAAAAATGGAAAAAAAATCAGTTTTCAGTGGTTGGAAAATTCAATATTTATCATCGTGCCAGCGGGACTTTGGGATGCTCAAAATCCCCGGAAAGCAAAAAAATGGGTGGAAAATTCAATATTTATCGTCGGACTTTGGGACGGCCAGAATCGCCAAAAACACAGAAAAAAAAGGGTTAAAAATTCGATATTTATCATCGTGCCCGCAGGACTTTGGGGCGGCCAAAATTGCCAAAATATTTTAAAAAAATCAAAGACGGAAAAGAAAAATTCAGTATTTATCCTCGTGCTGGCGGGACTTTGGGGCGGAGAAAATCCCCGAAAAAGGAAAAAAAAAAATCAAAGACAGAAAGGAAAAAAATTCAAAATTCACCCTCGTGCCGGCGGGACTTTGGGGCGGAGAAAATCCCGAAAAAAAGCCGAAAACGCCGAAAAAAAGCCCAAAACCCGAAGGCAGAAGAGCAAAACTCGGTATTTATTTATCCCGGTGCCCGCGGGGAATTTAAGGAGAAAAATCCAAAAAAAGAAAGGAAAAATCCGACCCCGAAACTCCGAAATCCCAGCGCGGAATTTTTGGGGGAAAAAACTGGAATTTTGGGCTGAGAGTGGAAATTCCCGATTTTCCCCATTTTTTTTTCCCCCCGTTATCCTGGTGACAAAAAATTGTGAAAAAAACCCCCAAAAATCCCCAAAATTCCCCCCGGGCGGCGTCGGCTCCGCTTGTTTAATGATGGAAAAATCAGAATTTTTAGGGATGGAAATATCGGGAATGGGGAAAAATCCCAGCCGGGTTTGGGGTCGGATTTTGGGGATTTTTCTGGATTTTTTTTATTTTTGGGGGTTCTCCCCCGCGGGTTTGGATGGGGAAATTCGGGATTTCCGGCCGGATTTTGGGGTTTTTTCGGGGAAATTTGGATTTTTGGGGTTGTGCTGTCGCTGTCGGCTCGTGGTGTCCGCCTTGTACCGATCCTTGGAAATAAATCGCTTTTTTTTCGTCGTTGTTTTGTCTGCAGGACAAAAAAAAAAAAAAGGAAAAAAAAAATTCTCTTTGTGCGGCTTTTTCAGCCCCCGGCGGGAATTCCTGGGGAAAATGGGGGAAAATGGGAAAAAAAGCAGGAAAAATGGAAAAAAAAAGGCAGGAAAATTGGGGGGGAAAAGGGAAAATGGAAGGATGGGAAGGGGAGAAAATAAACGGGAGGGGTTGAAGTGAGAGCTTGAAAATGGGATTTTTATTGCGTTTAATTTTTATTTATTTCATTTTTATTGAGGATATTTTAATTAATTTTTCATTTAGGCTATTTTTATTTAGTCTGGTTTTTATTTAGTCTTTTTTTAATTTGGTCTTTTTGTTTGGTCTATTTTTATTTAGTCTATCTTTGTTTAGTCTATTTTATTTGGTATATTTTTATTTAGTCTATTTTTGTTTAGTCTGTTTTCCGTCTTTTTTATTTAGTTAATTCTTTTATTTGGTCTATTTTTTTATTTAGTCTTTTTTTAATTTGGTCTATTTTTTTATTTAGTCTTCTTTTTATTTGGTCTATTTTTGATGCATTTTTTTATTGAATCTCTTCCTAGGTAAGATCTTTTCATCGAATCGAATTGAATTGACCGATTTTAATTCAATATATTTGCGTTCAACCGCGTTTTTATTCCATATCTTTTGATTTCATCACCTTTAATGCGCTTTTATTGAATGTGTTTTTATTTCATTGCGTTCTTACTCAATTTAATTTTTATTGGATTTTTTCTCTCTTTATTTTTTCCTCCCTGAACTCCCCCGAGGGGAGGGAAAAAGGGACCAGAAATGGCTTCAAAATCCCGAATTTTTCCGGCTTCAATTTGCCCGAAATGCGGCAAAAATCGAGGGGAGAACCGGGATGGAAATGGGGGGAAAAATGGGAATTTCAGAGGCCGCAAAGACGCTCGCGAGGGCGGCAAAATGTTCGATTTATTGTGGACTGAATATCAATTTATTCCAGATTTTACATCTATTTAATGTTTATTTCTATGTTCCTTCCATAGGCGCGTGGATTTCACCCCGAATATTCCAATTTTTTTAGGATTTCAGGGCGGATATTTCAATTTTTTTTCTGGATTTTGCAGCTCCCGATATCCGGATTTGGGCGTGGGAGGGCCGGGATTTCAATAATTCGGAATTTGGGGTTTTTATTTTTGGGGTTTTCCCCTTAAATCCCGCCCTAAATAGAAATTTCCATCGGGATTTGATAGAAACCTCCAGAAATATTTGGGGTAAGTAGAGAAATTTATAGGAAAAGGAGAGAAATCGATGAATTTATAGAAAAAGATGACTGAAATATAAAATTTGCCGAGATTTGTCAATACAGGGAGGAGAAATCCTCAACATTTCCATAGAAAATGGAGAAAAATCCCATTTAAGGGTGTCTGGAATCCCAAAATAAACCCGAAAATCCCAAAATAAACCCAAAATCCAAATGAAACTGAGATAAACCCCAACATAAACCTGAAATCCCCAAATAAACCCAAATAATCCCAAACTAAACCCCGAAATCCCCAAATAAACCCAAAATCCTCAAATAAAACCCCAAATAAAACCCCAAAATCCAAATTAAACCGAAATAACCCCCGAATAAACCCCAGCATAAACCCGAAATCCCCAAATAAACCCCAAAATAAACAAAAAAATTAAAATAAACCCCAAGAATCCCCAGTCTTGGGGGGAAAAGCGGAAATTTTGGAGTTTTTTGGGAAAAAAAAAAATCTCAGGTGTCCATCCCAAAAGTTTTCCCGAATTTTCTGGGGGAATTTCAGCGATTTGGATCCTGAATTTTTCCGATTTTGGTTCATTTCCGGAGCTGTTCCACCAGGAAAAATCTCAATTTTTGGGGATGGGAGTGCGAATTTCTGGGGAAAAAATTCCCAAATTCCCCCCAAAGTTGGGCATTTTCAGGTTCAATTTTTGCAATTTTCGGGCTCATTTTTGGTCAGTTCCGGTTCCATTTTTGGACAATTCTGATCTCAGTTTTTGTCACTCCCGGATTCATTTTTCGGTCACTTTTGGGTTCATTTTTGTCACTTTTCGCCTCAGTTTCTGTCACTTTGGGCTCAAATTTTGATCAAATTTGGGTCAATTTTTGGTCAATTTGGATTAAACTTTTGGTCACTTTTGGGGTAACTTTTGATAATTTCTGATTTAATTTTTGGTCACTTTTGGGTGAAATTTTGTCACTTTTCGCATCGGTTTCGGTCACTTTTGGGTTAATTTCTGGTCAATTCTGATTTAATTTTTGGTCACTTTTGGGTTCATTTCTCATCAACTCTGATTTAATTTTTTGGTCGCTTTTGGGTTTATTTTTTGTCAGTTCCAGTTTAATTTTTTGGTCACTTTTGGGTCCACTTTTGGCCATTTTCGGTTCATTTTTTGTCACTTCTGGGTCCATTTTTGGCCATTTTGGGTCCATTTTTTGTCATTTTCAGGTTGGTTTTTCCTCCTTCTCCTTCTCTCGGCCGAACTTTCATCCCCAAGCCTCCAAAAATCGGGGAAAAACCACAAAAATTACAAAACGGAGAAATTATTTTGATTTATTCCACCTCAGGTCGGATTTTTGGGGGATTTTGGTGGAAAAATCGGGGAAATCCGCGGATTCCTCCTCCTCCATTTATCCCAGTGGGAAAAAAAGAATTTTTGGTCGGAAAAATCAAAATAATCCCTGAATTAATTCCTTAATTTCCTTTTTTTTGGTGTTTTTTACCCAATCCTTCCTCCCGTTGCTGACTTGGGATTTTTCGGGGTTTTCCTTCATTTTTTCCCCAGAAAAAAAAGCGGAAAATTTGAATTTCTGACCCAAATCTTGGAAATTTCCAGCTCCACTCCTCTCCCGAGGGGGGAATTACCCCGGCCAGGAGATTTTAATTGATTTTTAAATTTTCTTAACCGATTTTTTTAATTTCTAAATTGGATTTCTGGAAGGGCTGCGGCTTTTGGGGATAAAAATTCCTGATCCGGGCCGAGCTGAGGGAAAAAAATGAAATTCAGGAAGGGGAAAAAAAAAAAGGCAAAAAATTGGAATTTTCGGGGTCGTGACAGCGCCTGGAGGGAAGAGGGGAAAATTGAATTAAAATTATTTGAAATTAATTGGAACGGATTTAAACGGATTGGAATGAAAGAAAATTGAATTGAAATTCACTGGAATGAATGCAAATGAACGAAAAACGGGATAAAAATGGGAATTTAATGAGAATTTTGCCTTTGATCCTGTTCGGGATTTGATTCCAAATGGGGCAAATTCGGGTAAATTCGGATAAATTCGGGTAAATCCGGGTAAGTTCGGATAAATTCGGACAAATTCGGATAAATTCGGACAAATTCGGATTTTTCTCGGGTTTTCCCCCCCATACTCGGTCCCGGGCGGCGGTGACGTCACGGGCCGTGACGTCACGGGGGTTACCCTTGACCTTGACATCACGGGGGGGTCCGGGGCCGGGCTCGGCTGGGCCGGGCCTGGTTTAGGTCGGGTTTGGTTTAACCCGGGTTTGGTTTAACCCGGGCCTGGTTTAACCCGGGCCTGGTTTAACCCGGGTTTGGTTTAACCCGGCCCTACTCTAACCCGGGCCTGCTCCAGGAAATTCCCGCCCGGCCCTGCCCCATTTCCCTCCCTCCTCTCGCAATTTTTGATTTTTTCCCCGGCTTTCCTTCGTTTTTAGGGATTTTTCTCCTCTTTTTTATTTTTCCCCTATTTTACCCTTTTCCCCCCTATTTTTCCTCTTTTCTTCCCTATTTTTTCCTTTTTTTCTCTCTATTTTTCCCTATTATTTTCCTTTTTCCCCTTCTCTATTTTTCTTTTCTCCCATTTTTTCCTTTTCTCCCTATTTATCTCCTTTATTTTTCCTATCATTCCTTCCTTCTCCCTATTTCTCCTTTCTCCAATTATTTATTTTCCCATCTATTTCCATTCCTCCTATTTTTCCTTTATTTCCTTTCTTTTATCTCTTCATTTTTCTTTTTCCTATAATTTCCTTCCTTTTTCTTATTTCCCTTGCTTTTATCCTGATTTTTCTTTCTCTTTTAATTTCCTTTATTTTTCTTATTTTCCCTTCCTTTTCCCCCCCATTTTTCCTTTTATTTTCCCCATTTTTTTTCTCTTTGTTTTCCCTTTCTTTTTCCCTTTCTTTTTCCCATTTTCCCCTTCTTTTTTTCCCCTCCCGATCCAACATTTCCCCGTTTATTTTTTTCCCCAAAATCAATTTTTTTAAGGCTCAAATCCCCCCCAGGATCGGGAAATTCTCTCCTTTCAGCGCCAGGTGAGTGCAGCTCCCGTTTTTCCCAAAATCCCGCAAAATCTTGGCCTTAAAAGACCAAAAAAAGAGGGGAAAAAATTGGGGAAAAAAGGAGAAAAAAAAGAGGAAAAATCAAAAAGAGGAAAACTAAAAAAAAAAATTAAAAAGAGGAATAAATGGGGGGAAAAAAGGGAGAAGAAAAGGAAAATAAAGAGGATTTTTGATTCTTTTTGGGAGCTTCCCGAGCTTTGCCAAGGAATTTTTCCCGAGGCCTTTCCAGCGCCGCTTTCCGGATTTTGGATTTTTGGATTTTGGGTTTTTGGTTTTTGGTTTTTGGGTTTTGGGTTTTTGGTTTTT
Organism: Tangara arthus; assembly: GCA_035584835.1. NCBI lineage: Eukaryota > Metazoa > Chordata > Aves > Passeriformes > Thraupidae > Tangara > Tangara arthus. The sequence goes on along the minus strand of JAWMQZ010000400.1, from coordinate 4,907 downwards.
TTTCCTTTCTTGGCTGCTCCGCCTCAAAGTGGGGAAAAAAAATTCAATTTTTTTTTTTTTTTTACGATTTTTGGGACCCGAGCCCGGAGTTGGCGGCCGCGCTGCGGGCGGGGCTCGGCTCCCAGAAATTCCCTTTTTTCTCCTCTTTTTCCACGGAAATTGCGATTAAAATGGATTTAAATCGCTTTTTTTGGGCTCCTCCGGTCGCGATTGGGACGCGAGAATCCCGCGGGGTTTTTCCAGGGTTTTTGGGGATTTTTTTAAGGAATTCCATGAAAAAAACCCAAAATCTCCCTCAAAAGCAGCGCTGGAGTCAAACCCGAAATTCCCTCCCGGATTTGGGATTCGATTTCCCCGTCCGTTGGCAAAAAAATGAGGAAAAATTGGGAAAAATTTGGATTTTCCAGGAATTTCCCCCTTTGGGACGCAAACTGGAACCGCCCGCAGAAAATTCCCATTTTTGTATGGAATTTTATTTTATTTTGCTTTGTTTTGGGGTCCAATCTCCGTTTTCCGGCTTTTCCACGGAATTTAATTTTATTTTTGGGGCTCAATCCCATTTCCAGCCGGAAAACTCGGGATATTTCCATTAATTTATTCCATTTTGAATTGGCGAAATTCGGGATATTTCCATCCATTTATTCAATTTTGAATTGGCGAAATTCGGGATATTTCCATTAATTTATTCCGTTTTTAATTGGCGAAATTCGGGATATTTCCATCCGTTTATTCCATTTTGAATTGGCGAAATTCGGCATATTTTAATTTATTTATTCCACCTTTAATTCGGGTTTTTGGCACTAAAAATCCCTCTCCAGGCCGAGCCGAGCGCTGGGGAAAAAAATTGAATTTACGAGGAGGGAAAAAAACCCCAAAATTGGATTTTTCAGCGCCGAGACGGGAAAGGGAAAAAAGCAGAAAAAAAGGGAAAAATCCCGGGAATAAAAAGGAAGGAAAAGCTCGAAAAAAGCGGGAATTGGGCCCAAAATGGGGAATATTCGGGGGATTTTGGCCCCGGCTCATTTGCATGGGATGCCGACCCTTTTTACTGCCCGAGACAGTGACCTTGAACTGCGCCGCGTTTTATGGCCCCGGCCTGCAATTTGATTATTTTCGCCTTTTTTTCCACCCAGCTTGGGAATTTCCGGCGTTTCCCCCTCAAAAAAACGAGGGAAAATTCAAAATAAATTCTCTTTACGGGGAGGTTTTGCCGGAAAATAGGGGTTTTTTTTGCAGTGGGAAAAAGGGAAATTTTAATTTATTTTTAATTTATTTTTATTTTTTTTCATTTATTTTAAATATATTTTAAATTTATATTTATTTGATTTTTGATTTTTTAAAACGGATTAAATTAATTTTTAATTTTTTTTCTGGTTTTTTAAGCTTTTTTTAAAAAAAAGGGATTCCAAAGCCGAGGGGTTTTTTTCCAAGCGATTTAAGTGGGAATTGGGATTTTTTTCTCTTTTTGTAGAAAAAGCGTCCCCGAGGTTTTTAAAGTCATTTTTTTCGAGCAGGAAAATGGGATTTTAATGGGAAAAAATCCCCCTGGAAAGGCGGGAGCGCCGCCGAGGGGTTTTTAGGTTTTGTTTTTATTTCCATTTCTGCTTTTATTTCTGGTTTTTATTTCCATTTCTGGTTTTATTTCGGTTTTTTATTTCTGGTTCGGGTCCGCTCCGGGAGCTCAGGCCACGCTTGGGATGTTCCGGGGCTTTCCCTGCTTGGAAAACCGGGGAAAAAAAGGAAAAAAATGGGGAAAAAACCACAAAAAACCCCAAAATAAATCGCTTTTCTCACCCCGAGCCTCCCCCGCTCAACCCCGCAGCGCCTCCCCCAAAAATGCGATTTTTAATGGGATTTTTGACCGCAAAAACGTCAATAATCATGAGGGGAAAAAAACCCTAAAAACCGGGATTTTGGGGCAGAAATTCCCTTTTTCCAGCAGAGCCCCCGGGCGGGAATTTTGGGCGGAGGGGAAGAATTTGATTTTTTCACAGGAAAAATAACAAAAAAAGGGAGCGAAGAAAGGGGCGGGATGGAAAGGATTGGAAATCATCCAGCGGCTTTGGGTTCCCGCTCGCACCTGGAGGGGCAAAAATTCCTTGGCAGGGCTTGAAATAAAACACCCCGAAAAGGGTAAATTGCTAAAAAATAAATAGAGAAAGAACGTCCCGAAAAAAGGGGAAAAAACGTCCCAAAAAAGGGGAAAAAATTCAAAAAGTTAATAGAGAAAAAAGCCCAAAAAAAGGGGAAAAGATTCAAAAAGTTAATAGAGAAAAAAGCCCAAAAAAGCCAAAAAAAGGGGAAAAAATTCAAAAAGTTAATAGAGAAAAAAGCCAAAAAAAGGGGAAAACATTTAAAAAGTTAATAGAGAAAAAAAAAACCCAAAAAAGCGGGGAAAATTAAAAAATAAATAGAAACAAAACCGCCCCGAAAAGAGGGGGGAAATCGAGAAAAAAAGGCCAAAATATGAGAAAAAAAAATTTAAAATAATAGAAAAAAATGAAAGAATAAGGAAAAAAATAATGAAAAATAATTTAAAAACGCCAAAAATTAAGGGAACAAAGCCCAAAAATAAGATGAAACCCCAAAATTAAAAGAAAAAAGCCAAAAAAGGGAATTTTTGTGCCGCGGGTTTGGTTCCTGCGCAGGGAAAGGTGCGGGCGGAGATTTCCAGGCTGGAAAATGCTGGAAAAAGCGGAATTTCGGGTTTTTCCACCTCCGCGCGAAGGGAAAGCGCCCGAGGAGCCGCACCTGATTTATTTGGGGCTTTTATTCTTTTTTGAGCTTTTTTGAGGGTTTTTTGGGGGGGTTTTGGAGCCTCCAGGAGGGGAAAAACTGAATTTATTTTGGGGGGAAATCCCTGAAATGGAAAATGAGAACTGGGGCGGTTTCACCTCCCGGGAAGGATTTTGGGGAGGAAAAAGCGAAATTCCCGCCGGGGGGAGGATGGAGAAAAAAAAACCAAAATAAAGGTGGGAAAAGGGAAGGGAAAACAAGGATTAAAAATGACAAAAAGGGGAAATTCCGCCCCAAATTCCGCTCGGGGCTTCTCGCCCTGGATCTGTTTCCCATCCCTGGATTTATTTCCCATTTCTGGATTTATTTTCCCGTTCCAGGATTTTTTGGGGTTTTTTTTTTGAGTTTATTTCACGCTGGAAGGAGCCGGTATCGATTTTATTTTTATTTTTATTATTATTTTATTTTCTTTCCTTGTTTTTCCTCGGGAGAAGGGGAAGGGCGGGAGGGAGGAAGGAATGGAAAAAAATGAAAATAAATGGAATTAAATCCCCTCCGCGCCGCTTGCGGGGGCAGGAAAATGGGGATTTTGGGGAATTTCCAGGGGAAAACGGGAAAAAAAATCGGAATTTGAGGGTTTGGGGTTTGTCGGGGACAAAGGAAGGAAAACGGAGCAGGAAAAGCGAGAAATTGTCCCCAAAAAAAAATCCTGGAGAGGCCGGAGCAGCCCCGGAGCTGCTGGAGCCGCGAAAATGAGGGAAAAATGGAAATAATGGCAAAAAAATGGCAAGAAATGGTGAAATAATGGTAAAAACGGTCCAAAAATGACCAAAAATAATAAAACAATGATGAAAAATTATCAACAATTATATGGGATGGCTCAAAAGTGATAAGAAAGGATAAAAGGGTGATAAAATTATTAAATATGACATTAATGGTAAAACAATGGTGAAAATGTAAAAAAATATAAAATAATGATGAAAAATGACTGAAAATGATATGAAACGGCCCAAAAATGATAAGAAGACGCAAAACAATGCTAAAAATTATTACCAAACGATAAAACAACAATAAAAATGAACAAGACATTTGATAAAATTTGATAAAAAAATGACCAAAAATGGATCGAAAACGACCAGAAAACGAGGGGAAATGATCAAAACGCGATAAAAAATGACCAAGAAACGATTCCGAGAGGCAAGAAACGATTTGAAATTCATAAAAAAGCCGATTTCGGTCCCAAAAAAAGGGGGCGAGGTCGGAGCGGCTCGCCCGGCCCGTAAAGTTGATGTGACACAAAACCCAATGGGGATTTATCGGGGCGACGCTTTTCCCCGATCAAGGAAGTCATTAATTAATTCATTAATTAATTAATGAGCGGCGCCCGCGCCAGCGCCGCTCCCCCCCCCCCCCCCACCGGGAGCGGTTTTGGGGTGAAAAACCCGAATATTGCTGGTTAAAAATGAGATTTTTTGGGTTCCGGCAGAGACGGAGAGGCTGGGAAGGGTCAGAAAAATGGAATTAAATTCGAGTTTGGGGCTTTTAATGGGTGGGAGGGAAGGGGGAAAGGAGGGGAAAAAAGGGAAAATGAGGGGAAAGGGGTAAAAAGGAGAGAAAATGGGGGAAAAGGAGTAAAAGGAGGGAAAATGGGGGAAAAAAGGGGAAAGGAGGGGAAAGGAGAAAAATAGGAAGGGAAAGGAGGGGAAATGCGGGAAAGGGAGGGAAAAGGAGGAAGAAGGGAGGGAAGAGAAGGAAAAAAGGAAAGAAAAGGAAGTGAAATAGAGAAAAAAGGGAGGGAAAGGGAGGAATGAAGGAGGAAAAGGGGAGGAATTAAGGAGAGAATTGGAGAAATAAAGGAGAAAAAAAGGGAGGAAATAAAGGAAATAAAGGAGAAAAAAAGGGAGGAATAAAGGAGAAAAAAAGGGAGGAATAAAGGAGAAATTGGAGAAATAAAGGCGAAAAAGGGGAGGAATAAAGGAGAAAACAGGGAAGAGAAAAGGGATGAGAAAAGGAGGGAAAAGGGGAGGACAAAAGGGAGGGAAATGGAGGAAAACGACGGAAAAAAAAGGAGAGAAAAGGGGACGAAGAAAGGACGAAAAAGGGAGGGGAAAAATGAGGGAAAATGAAGGAAACCGAGGGGAAAAAAAAGGGAGGAAAACGGGAGGAACTCG
>JAWMQZ010000399.1:0-12274 GCA_035584835.1 Tangara arthus | reverse complement strand
CCAGGCTGGACTTTGGGGCTTGGAGCAGCCTGGGACAGTGGAAGGTGTCCCTGCCATGGCAGGGGTGGCACTGGATGAGATTTAAGGTCCCATCCAACCCAATCCCTCCAAGGAATTCATGATTCTATATTATTAGGAAGCTATAGAAGCCTCACAGGAAAGTTTAGGAATGCTCCTGAAAGGATTCTCTTGGAGAATAAAATGCACTGTTGGGTGTTTTTCCCAGGGTGTGTGCTGGACCACAGCAAGCACACAAAGAGAAAAGGGAATCCCCCCTTCTAAAAGCTCCAATCAAGAGCAAATCCAATCGCTGGCACCTGCTCCAGTTCCATGAAAATCTCATTTTGGGCAAAGTCCTTGCTTTGGGCTTTGGGACACTTGCAGGGGTCCAGGGGCAGCCCCAGCTGCTCTGGGCACCCTGTGCCAGGGCCTGCCCACCCTCCCAAGGTGCAATTCCTCCCCAATATCCCATCCAATCCTCTGTTTAAAACCATTCCCCCTTCTCCTGTCACTATTGGCCCATTTAAAATTCCCTCTCCCTTCACCTCACAAAATCTCATTAGTGACCCTCAAGGGCTCCACCAGAGGAGATGGATAAAAAAGCAATAAATATAAATATAGATAATATAGATATACACAGACACCGGCTCCTCCAGGTCACAGCCCTGCCAAACACAGCCATATGTTAAACGCAACCACAACGAGCATGCCGACAAATTAACGAGCTAATTAACACCAGCACAGAAACACTGAGCAATCACACCCTGTCCTCCCACCTCCACAGGAAGCAGGAGGAGAATCTCATCTAGAGAAACAGGGGACTTGGGTGGATAACTCCATTGTGACTGTGGCCCACAAAGGAACCTTGAGAAGCCCCTGTTAATTAGGAAACAGAACCACAAAAATGCCCCCAAATCCTTCTGACCTACCTCAAAATCTACCAAAATAATACCCCTTGTGTTTAATCAAATGTAGTATTTTAAATATGAGCTTCATTTAGCTGGTTGAAAACAAAATATGAGCTTAATCATTCTGGGCAACTCACCTCTGCCATGCCAAAAGAAAAAAAGGAATTGACCCCATTGTACCTCCAGAAAAAAAAAGCAGTTAATTGCTTAAAATACACAGACTGATGTTTAGGAACAGCTTGAATCTGCACTGCAAACCATCTGTTCTGCATGAGAGATTTCATGACTTCCCAGGTCCATTTCTAAATTGAAATGGATGTTTTAATGATGAAAAATGGGGAGAAGCGGTGAATACTTCATTAAAACACATTATTTCCCTGTCAACTTTCTCTTCTCCTGACTGTAAGCAAAAATAATGTCTGAGCAGAGTTAATGTCTCGGGTTATCAGAGCTGCAGATGCCTCTTGGCATTTGCCTGAACAAATAAGCTATTTCATAAACCTGCAAACAGAAATGATTCAATAAATTGGAATTTCTTTCTCTTCTAATGAAAACCAGAGTTCTCCAACTCTTTCAATTACCTCCACGGAATGCAAAAGACACTAAAGAGAGGGTTTTTCTCCCTGTTTGCTGCATTCTTAGGACCATAAAAGCACATTAAAAACATCAATACCTTTGCAGGGGAGACTCATCCACACTTCCTCTGGCAAACTGTATTTAATTATTTCAATAAGATGCAAGGATATAATTTCCTACCACCATGATGAGGAACCAAAATGTCCAGACCATTTGTATCTGTCACACAAATGAACACTTTCTATAGCATTTCTTAGTGCATTTGCCAATTACCTCGTATTTTTTGGACTAAAGCAAGTGTGTTTGCTGAAGCACGGAGAAATGATAACAGAAATACCCAAGCAGGGCTTGCTTTTGTGCTGAGGCAATTTATTAAAGCAACAAGACATTCCAACATGCCATTAAAAATGAAAAACAACAGGCTGGAGGAGAAGGATGGCGTTGGAATTCTGAATAAACCACCAAAAGCCTTGAAGGCATCATGCAGCAGGGAAAACCAGGCAAGTCCCAAGGTGCTCTGCTGTCCCATGCTCTGCTGGTGGCAAGACTTCCCAAATTAATCTGATTTTCAGCATGTCTCCTTCTGAAAACACCCAGCAGGAGACTTCTTAAAGCCCTTCAATATTGAAAGGGTCTCCCTGGCGCCTTCCCCAATCAAATTCCTCTTCAGCCATCTAAAAAATCAATGGATGTTTCTACAAACCTGAGCCTCTTAACCCAGCCTTCAGTTTCTAAATGACTTTAATGTCATTTTATATTAAGAGATTCCCAATGAAATAAAAGCCAAACCCAAAAGGTGAGGGCAGCTACCTCAACCCTTGGAAATGACAAGCCAAAATATTTGAGATTTTCCCGAAGAACCTCCAGTCAAAACAATTCCACACAACCTCCTTGGTACAGATTCCCTGATCCTCAGAGAGGCTTTGACAGAAACGATTCTGCTGGTTGAAATGTCAAAATTAAAATCATCCAGGCAAATTAAAGCAAATTCACTTTAGGCATCCAGATGTGGGACACAAAACTCTGCCCGTGAGTCCTCCTCCCTGAAGGTTTAGGGAACAGCCCAATATCTGGAATTACTCCTAAATAATGAACAGAGCAAGAGTTCCATGAAGGTACAACAGTGTTTCTGTCATTTAAAAACAAAATTCTACGATATGGCACAAAACTCCATTGAAAATCCCGTATTTTAATTAGAAATTTGATTTAACCAGGCAAATTCCAGCTTGCCAGCAGGCACAGGAACCTTCCTGGATTTCTCCATGTTCATCAGAGCAGGGTATGAAGAGGAAAAGGATGACAGCAGAGACGTTGGGCAATCGATCCATAATGAAACAGCTCTAAAGCAATAATGTTTGCCTTGCTGCGTGCCTGCTTCTTTTCTCCATAATTGATTTTGCACTGAAGCTCTCAGATTGCATAAGCAGCCTCAAAATCACGCCTGTGAGAGCTGCCAGTTCCTTTTATTCCTCCTGTATCTTCTCCCAGCGAGTTAATCCCTGGTGGGAAACACTACCCTGATAAAACCCAACAGTCCCAGCACTGGATTTTAATGAGCCACTGCATTTTTGCTCTGTTTCTCCAGAACAAGGACTTCACAAACAAGTTCTCTCTCCTGGTGGAGCTGTGCCAGGGGAGGTTTAGGGTGGAGATCAGGAAAGGTTCTTCCCCCAGAGGGTGCTGGGCACTGCCCAGGCTCCCCAGGGAATGGACACAGCCCTAAGGCTGCCAGAGCTGCAGGAGTTTGGACACTGCTCCAGGGATGCCCAGGGTGGGATTGCTGGGATCAGGAGTGGGATCAATGATCCCTGTGAATCCCTTCCAGATCAGTGTGGTTCTCCTCACACCCTCAGCTGCAGTCTGATACTGCCATCTGCACCTCTGCTGGATGAAAACCCCACACATTTATTTAAAATATCCCATTTCACACACTCTTTAAAGGAGGAGTTACGAGGGGGTTATATCAAAAATAAGAAAAATCCTTTTCATGGCAGTGAAAAGTACCATGGCAAGTGTACAGGTCATTGCCAAATGGGATCTGATTACTGGGAGCTGCCAGCAGCCTTTGAAACCAGTTTTGGCACCACTATAAAACACATTTCTGTTGGTTCAGGGAAGGAGAAGCAACAATGGAAACTCAGTTTTTGAACCAGATCTGAAAGAACTTGAGGTAAAACATCTGTCTGTCATTAGAGCTCCTCTGCAGCAGGAATTCTCCAGGCAACCCCAGATGTGTATGTTATGTTATATTTATTATATTATTCACATTACAGCAGTCCCTTCACACAGAAACTGCTGTGTTTCTCTTGGATCCAGACCTTAAACTTTTTCAACATGGAGCCAAAAGGATTTTCAGTTTGGGTTTATTTTCCTTTTGGTGAATGTATTCCATATATAGCCCTCCTTCCAAACTGAGAATTCTTCCATATGTAATATAAGAAGAAAGGCAAGATTTAGAAATACACCAACTATGTACAGAAGAATTCACCAAGATAAATGCGCAAGCACAATAAATTCTATCATTTCTTTTCAAAAAAAGGGAGCAAAATCAAGAATAAAATATTGTCTCTGAACTAGATTGCTTAAAATATTTGTTTTTAAGCCAAGAAACCAGTGAGTAGAAGTTGTTACTCAACCTATTCCATCACTTTAAAAAGCTGCATACCTAAAGGCTTCCAGTGCATCAGGTTTTCAAATGCCCTTTTCACAGAGCTGCCTGCCAACATTTTGTCTGGATTCACATTGCAGACAAACTGTTCTTCCCCTGGACAAGTCACGGAAAAAAATCCATATAAAAGCAGAGGAGGCAAGGGCAGCTGAGACATCCATGGTGAAATCCTGCTTAAATCACACTGTTATTAAACTTTAATGGAGAAACAGGAGGTGCTTGAGCCCCAGCAATGGGAGCAGCCATGTTTGCTGTGACAGTGCTCGTGGAAGGGATGGCCCAAGGTAACCCAGCTCCTTTCTCATCTTTGAAAACAAGACAGAACAAGATAAAACAAGCCTGGGATCTTGGAAGTGAATCCCGAGCACTTCCAGCAGTCACTGGCTCAGTGTCACTCACTCCCCTAGCAGGATATTGTCTTTAATTTGTAATTACACCGGATTTGGGTGTAAGGTTTTGGTGCTGCCACTTCTGGAATCTGCAGACACAGATTCCCACACTGGTTTGGGATGAAAGGGACTTAAAGCCCACTCAGTGCCACCTTTGCCATGGGCAGGGACACCTTCCACTGTCCCAGGGTGCTCCTGGTCCAGCCTGGTCTTGGACACTTCCAGGGATCCAGGGGCAGCCCCAGCTGCTCTGGGCACCCTGTGCCAGGCCCTGCCCACCCTCCCAGGGAACAATTCCTTCCCATATCTCACCTAAATCTCCCCTCTTTAGTTCAAAATCCTGTCCTGTCTCTCTGTGCCATGTGAGAAGTGCCCCTGCTGTTTTTCCAGGCCCTGAGAGGCTGCAGTGAGTTCTGCCCTCAGTCTCACTGGAAAGGCCACTGTGATTTTTCTCTCCACAAGTAATAAAAGAAAATAGGCAAGAGCCAGAGGCCACAGGGGAGGAGCAGAGCCTGCTCTCAGCCAGCTCCCACTGCAGACAAGTCTTCCATCATCAAAACAAAAGAGAGAATGAACCATTGTCTCCTGACTGCAGCAGCAAGACCACACTTTTCAGATCTGCGTGGAGAAAAGCAACACCACTATTCCTAAATATATCCCAGTGCCTGGGGTGTGTAACCCAGCCCTGCAGCCTGTCCTTCACTGTGTCAGCCTGAAAACCTGAGAAGTTCACCCTTATCCAGCACCTCCTTGTGCTCCTGCTGCCTTTCTGGGGAGGAGGGCTGGATTTCCATGGTTCCAGCAGCTGTGCTGCTTTTCTCTGCCTCTACAATTGCATTTCTACAATTACCCAGACCTGGGATTCCTGGGGATTGATTCCTCTCAGGATGAGGGTTTTAGGATACCAAACAAGGACGAGAAAGGAGTGTCTGAAGGGAGCCTACAAGGAAGATCAAGAAGAAAGTGTGGATGAGGACCTGGAGTGCCAGAGGACAGGGATGGATGGGATATTGGGAAGGAATTGTTCCCTGGGAGGGTGGGCAGGCCCTGGAATGGATTTCCCAGAGAAGCTGCGGCTGCCCCTGGATCCCTGGAAGAGTCCAAGGCCAGGTTGGACCAGGAAGGTCCATGGAAGGTGTCCCTGCCCCTGGCTGTAACTGGATGGGCTTTAAAGTCCCTTCCAACCCAAACCACTCCACAATTCCATAATTCCATAACTTTTACCATCAGCAGTTCTGTTCCAACTGAGACCTCTGAGGAGATTTTTTTCTCCTCACAAAATCTGTTACACCAACATTATTTACAATAATATTTCAGGCAGTGCTGGGCAAAGCCATTGTTGAAGTAATTCTTTTCCAATCCCAGTCTCTGAGGTTTGCAGGTAAACACACATTTTGCTGGGAAAGGGAGATCAACAGGAAATATTCCCAAATGCCTTTCTCTAAGATTGGTAATTAGCATCAAAATCTGTAACCTTTAGGGAAATAGGGACACTCCCTACAGAAAAATCCTTCCTTTAGGGACACTGGCTCTGCCTTTTTGGGTTTCTGAGACCCTGAATCCCTGGAGACTTCCACCGTGAGATGATATCAGTACAAGACACGGCCAGGCAGGCCTGGTTTCCAAAAATACCAAATTGAGATTACATAAAACGAGTGGGAAGACTGACAAAAAAATAAAAAAGCAGGGTTTTGATCAAACAATTTATGGCATTTCAGACTGGGAATGCAAATGAATTAATCTCAGTGACCTTAAAAATGAACTGAAGCAAGGGGTCCTTGGAGGCACGGAGTGAGAATAGGAGGCTTTTTTCTCAGAGAGTGAGATAATGCTTGGACTAGAGCTTTTTAATACATTGTGCTCAGTAAATTCAGCTCAGGGACAAAACTCCTGTGGAATATTTGATTTCTGGCTTGGAAGCTACTACACTGAATTCCTAAATCAGTCTGAAGTAAGTTCAGTTGTGGAGGCTCCAGAACATTTATTTTCTGGATTTGTACTCCTTCACTAATCACTTTCATTGGCATTAAGTAACAAGTAAAGGCAGTTCTTCTGAAAAGTTATTTTTCTTTCTTATGCAAGAGCCACGTTCTGTTCCCATTTTTTCCCATAGGAAACTGCTGATCTTAGCAGTACCCAAACTTTGGAAGAAATGTCAACAGAGGAGACGTGGAAAAAATTCCCACCCTGAACGTAATTTTTTCCTGTCTCACATAACATGTTCCCAAGAAACCCTGAAATATAATACAGCCATATTTACTTTTGTAGGCGTTATCCAGCTCCTGCAGCATTCCCCATGGAATGAGGAACCAGTGATGTTTTATCCCAGTCTGTGGCTGGATCCCAACTTCCAAAGGAGTTTGGGCAGGTGTGGGAAATGGATTTGTAGAGAATTCTTAAAGTTTGACAGAAGGTTCACATAGTGTGTATTTGTATGTAAATTTTGAGATAAGAAATGCTGACTTAGCAATGCCATGGAACAGGACAGATATTGTTGAGAGAGAAATGGAATTAGAAACAAGTTTCAAAGGATGGCCTTGCAAATCAGACTAGATACTTTGGAGAAATAGAATTATGAAAAATCCAAACTACAAAAAATTCAAATCCATTTCCCACAGGCAGGAAGGAGAAAATGGAGCCCTTTAGCTGGCAGGTGCTTCCCAAAACAGCACTCCCGGGTTTTTCCCCTACCCCTGCCCCAAAACTCTCCTTCTTTACACACCACCTCACTTGGGCTGGCTTTGAGCTGCTAAATCCTGGAAAACCCCTGGGATGGAGAGCCCACAGCCTCTCCAAACATCCCTGCTCTGGTTGTGCCTGGAGCAAGAGCCCAGGGAGCAAGGGATGGAAATCCACCTTGCCTTGCTTGACTTGGTCAATCCTCATTTGCCCTTCCACTAATGAGTGACCATGGGGACCAGAGATGTACTGAGGTTGGAGGGATGAAGGAGAAGGAATTTTTCTTCCCCTTGTCCAGGATGGATGACAGGCACTGGAGATACTGGGAGTCCAAGCCTTTCCTCAAGCTACCCCAGCAGTTTGGCACAACAGGAAAGCCTCCTAGCAAGGACAGAGGGGGAAATCCCTCATTATTTCTTGTCTCTATCTAAAGCCTCCTTCAGTCTAAGCTCACCAACAACTCTGAATCACCCCCAGTTTGAGTGAAACATAAAAAAAGAAACCTCAGGACTGCAAACACAGACACAGAATCTAAAATTAACAAAAGGAAAACCTCTAGGCTGCCGTGGATTTTCTCAGAGCTCAGCAGCCCCTTCTCACCACCCCAAAGTGCTGATGATTTCCTCTCCCACATCCCTCAGAACCGTCTGCACCCCAGACAGGGCCTGCTCTGAGCCTCCCAGGGGCTATCCCTTCCCTTTCTCCAGCACTAATAAACATCATTTTGAAAGAGCAATGGGATGTGTCATCTCCATGAGCTGCTGCAGTCATCCCACGGTGTTTCAGTGATATCAGACACATCACAATTACTCCTTCTGCTCCCTTCAAACAGGCTCCTCACCACAGCTGCTCTGCTATGGAAGTGCAACTGGCTCAGAAAACAGCTGAAAACTCATCCAAAATGGGATTTTCACAGTGGAAACACTGAGGTTTTACCCTCTGAAGTCTCAGCAGTGGACAAAGCTTTCCTTTCACGCTGCTGTGTTTTTGAGGCGTGGCTGCTGCCCTGTTTCTGCATCAATCTGGATGCCAGGGGAAGAGTATTCCATTAAAACCAGCAGTCAGGCTTTGGCAGCTGGCACAGCAGCTCTCCAAAGCACGGAGGAGTTTAAGGAGATGACAGTTACCCAGTTGCTTTCCAGCAGGGAAACAGCAAAAATCATCTGCATGCAGAGGACAGGCTCCCGGTGCCAGCTGCAAATCCCTGCCAGTTAAGGCAAACAACCATTTAATTTTCTAGCAGAGAGGGACAGGATTGACTTCCCATCGGTTTCCCAGGATTGACTTCTCAAGCAGCCCGGAGAAAGGTCAGCAGACACCAGGAAATACTGAAAAATTGTGTCAAAACCCAAGCCAAGATGGGTTTCAATGTGCTCCAAGGCAGGGCTGAGGGATTTGACACCACCAAAAATCCAAAGTGCAGAGGAGCTCCAGGAAATGGTCACAAACTCCATCAGGAACACCTGGAATGCTTGTGATGCCCCAGCTCCACAGCTGCCACACAATTCCTGCTCCCAGATAAACAGCTTATTCCTCTGCTCAGCTTTTAAAAGGGATTTCTTTAGGTAAAAGTACTCTGTGCCCTCACTGCTAAACTCGTCAACCACCTTCTCAGCCTCTCATGGCAAGGGATTTTGGACAAGTTCTGCTGAAATTATGATAAAATTTACACAGGAGCTCAGGGAATGTCAGCAATTACCAGGATGACCTAAGGCTTAGAGAGGAATCGAGATTAGAGGGAGACTTGTTTTTCTGCAGTGATTTGGTAGCAGATGGTGACTTTTATTTAGCCCTTTTGAAGAAAAGTAGCCTTGAAACGGGCACTTTCCCAGCTTCATTAACATGATATTGAGAGAAATATCAAATGTCTAAAGCAGGGACAATTCCCAGAGCCTCACGCAATCCTTAACAAATCCAAACTCTCGTGCTGCAATCTGCTTGGTGGCTTTTGGAGATGTGAGCCTCCAACTTCTGCTGCTTCTTTCTCTGCGCTTTCCAATTTTATTCTGCTGTGAAATCAGCTCAGCTCTTTTTGCTTGTAAAATTCTGAGTGTTTTCCAGCTCTCAGCAGAAGCTGAGACCACTCACTTCTTCCACTTGCATTTTGTTTGCTGATAGGTAAAGCAAAATATCTGGCTCATGCAGGAGCATCTTCTCAACCCACCCTGAGCAGCCTCACTGAACCTTCTGGGCTTGCAGCAGGACTGAAGTGACCCAAAAACTTCAGAAGTTTAAAGTAAGAGCAAGGAAAGAGTCAAACAAGCCAAGGTTGAAGAAGCCAGCAAAAGCCTGAATTTAAAGCACTTCATGAAGGGTCAGGAGTCACCAGCATTACATTCAGGAGAACAAACTGTGGCTAAATAGTCAAGATAAACAGGACATGGCTACAATTTTAAGAAAATATTGCCATGTTTTGGCCTGTCTGGATTGAAAACACTCTTCTGGTTGGATAATTCTATAAGAAGTACCTGCCAGCCTCCCCCGGCCTGAAGAAAACCCATGTGCTGGCTGCTCCTGTGCCTGAGGCTCAGGAGGACGTGTTTACACTGGTGACATTTCACAAACTGTGTCCCCATTCCCCTCCCACTCAGTGCTTGACAGAGACAGCACCAAGCCTGGACTGATTCCTGCTAACAGGAATAAAAATGGTCCCTTTCAGCTGATAAACGGGCACAGATCAGGAGGAAATCAATTACAGACAGAAAATACACATTTCTAACCTGTACATTTAAGTAATTCCTTTACAAGTGCTGAGATACAGCTGAGATATCTTTAAATCTTTTTTATACAGCTAAAAATCCTGTACTTCTTGCTGGCTTGCAGCAGCACATACGGCATGCCAGAAAGCACATGAAGGAATCATATGAACAAACAGCTCCTGCTACATAAATGAAGGCAAAATCGATTCTCCCTCCACTTATTGTTGAATGAAAACCATCTAGAACCATTAAACATTACAGGGGAAAAAAGGCTCTAAAAAGCTGAACTCAAATTGTGTATTTCTATTTTGCTGCAAGGTTTTTGATTTGATTTCACTGATCATGGAGTCCCAGGATGGTTTGGGCAGGAAGAGACCTCAAGGACCATCCAATCCCATTATTCATATTCCCAGCACTCCCTCACCCATCCTGCAACTCCACAGCTTTTTTAATCTATTACCTTGTGTTTATTTATTCTGCAGTGCAATCCATAACAATGCTCAGGTTAAACCTGCCCCATCATAAATTCCAAGAGGCAATCTCCAGCTGAAGGAATTAGTTACTCAAAGTGCTCTCAGCTCCCAAAACGTGTGTATAAAACAACTCAGCCCAACTTAAATCATATCAGATTTGTACCAAAAAAAAAAACCCAATTCCTGTGTGGAGCTGCCAGCCCTCATTAATCATGTCCTGATGAATGAAACCCTTGCTAGTGCTGGCAACAGAGATTTGCTCTGAAATGGAGGAAATGTTTCAGGTTAATCTTTTTGACAAAGCAGTCAATTCCGTGAAATAACTTCCTCCACATCTCCTGCATTCCCAGCTAGGACAAATCCAAGGAGCTGGGCTGGAGCAAAGGAATCCAGGCTGATTTCTATCAGCTGTAGAGACCAAGCCAACATTTTTTTTCCCTGTTTCAGTGCCTCAGTTAAAATCCTCAGGGAACTTTGGGACATATTTTCACATGTTCGGCCAATGATCTGCTTGGAGAGGCTTCCAGATGGATTTGGGAAGACAAGCTGAAAAATGCATGGTCATGTTCTCCTCTAAAATGGTGCTGTGAGGGGCTAAGCTGACCTTTGCTGAACTGTATTTTAAGAACAAGAGTCACTTAGGGAATACTTCATGTCTTGGGGTAAATATATTTAGCTGGAAACGAGACCTAAAGAAGAACAAGATATTTCAAACTAGCTGTGTGTCACAGCCTACTGTACTTACAGTAGCTTTTCTTTACAAAAGAGGGACACAAAAATGAGAACTTTGGTCTTGAAGTTTTCTTTGAGCCTTTTAGAACTGAGCATGGGAAGTGCAGCATCACAGCACCAGAGTAGGGAATGTTGAATCAAAATGTTGTTTCTGATGGGAAACTCCACTCCTCATTTTAACAGGCTCCAAAAGGCATTTTTAACCACTTGATGCTGAAACTTTATTGTACAACATGTGTTTATCCTGAATTAAGTTTTTTCTACCTTTCTGAAAACACTTCACAGTAATGGTTAAGGTTTGAGGTTTTTTTCTTAACCTGTAATTATTTAAACAGGCCTGGGACAGAGGCACTGGGAATAGGAAGAGTTTTTGAACCTTTCCAGGGATGGAGATACTACCACTGGCCTGGGCTACTGAAAGTGAGGGCCAGAGCAGAACCTTATATTTTATCTGCTCTCAGATTTCAGGTTAATTCTTTGCTGTTCAAAAAATCTAATCATCTCCTTCTCAGAATTTTCATTTGCAGGATTCTTCCTGAAAAGATCACTTGACATACACACAAAAAAAAAAAAAATCAAATTATAAACTTCTCTTCACTGCAAGTAGAAAGGGAAGTGTAAGGAAGGTCATCCCTGAGTGGTGCTGGCTGAAGGTCACTCTGCTCCAGCTGAGCTTTTAAATATCAGAAAAACCAACAGGGATCAGCAGCACAGAGTCGAAGGTGACACATATTAGTGAGACAAGGGATTGCAGTGGGTGGGAGGGGAGGTCTGGCTGCAAATATTTACACAAACTGGAGCAGATTTACAACAGGCTGAGCCAGCCCATCCAACCACAAGGCAAAGCAAGGCTTACTCTGAATGACCCCGAGTTTGATATTTACTGTATCCTCTGGGGATTCAGGCCTGGCTTAGGCTAAATCAGGTCAATAAAAATGAAGTCCAGCTCCTGAAGTCCGGTAATAGCTCAGGAATTGAAAGGATTAGAAAGAGGAGGTTAATCCTGGGGCTAGATCTAGAAAGCAGGGTGCTTGTGCTGAGACCAAACCAGACAGTCTGGGCTCCTCAGCACTCCAGGAGCTGCTGGAGCTGAGCAAGGGCCTGGAGCATGTGGGTGCCCAGGCAAGGCTGAGGGAGCTGGGGCTGCTCA